>AP027113.1:39634773-39907128 GCA_028142955.1 Pinctada fucata | reverse complement strand
GACCATATGATAGGCCTAAAATAAAATAGAGTTAGACAGTATTTACATGGTTCAATCAAAGGGGATTCCCGTGGAACATATCATTTGTGTATCACGTGATACCCCACGGTGATACTACTAGTAAGTAATTTTATATTAATTGTCTTGTGTCTCAGGAACTCATATTTTCAACAGTCCCTTACTTCATAGGATGTAACCTCCTTCATCTTTTTCAAGGTTTTGTCATTTTAAGATGTCTGCTTATTTGGGAAAATGACACATCTCTTATCTATTTATTCCCGTGAAATATAGACAAAATGTGAATTAATAAAAAAAAAATTTGCGGCTCCCTCCGCTCGCCGGTATATGGAGTAAAATATTCAATGTTATAAATGATTATCTCGGTCGAATCAAGACAAATTAACATTTCATATCTAAAAAAGATTTCATCAAAAGAAACGTGAAAGGAAAATTAACACTACCCCCTCAGAATTGCCCTCTCCCCATCATGTGCACCGATATATATGTACCTACATGATATTGTCAATATCTAGGTAGACTTCCTAAAATTTTGGACCCCCTCTGACCAAAAATGCTGGATCCGCGCATGACAATACTTAATAGATAGCGCATCTTAAAAGATTTATTTTGACTCTTGACTTTTGGCCTTATTACGGAAAACATTAAAGTATAAAATAATCATTTTCTAACAAAGACATGAAAATTTGCAAAACTATAGATCACACTACAGAAATTTCACCATGACGAGCAGACTATAATTATTTTTAACAATCCCGAAGTTATAATTATAGACAAATTACAAAATCCTGACCTTTGATTAATGACAATAGCAAAGTACATGTAATTTTCATTAGCATTTATACACGTATTGGTGATCATATACATCCTCACTTGATTTTAGAACTGCGTTTCCTGGTGAAAGAGCGCTGGTACCGTTGTCGTTCCGTCCGTTTGTATGTAGGACTTCCACGTGCTGAGCGTCACTTTTATCCAGACGGAGAGTCGTATCCTTGTCTCCAAACCAAGGTCCGGCTGGATCCAAGCCTTAATGTGGAACGAAACGTTACAAATTTACATTGAATAAAAAATGCTCGAACAATAGATTTATCTTAACATGGAGATTTATTATACAATTTCCTATCGATTTTCTATTCATTTAATAAACAAGAGGCCCAAGGGGGCCACATATAGCTCACCTGAGTCGCAAACAAAAGATTGAGCACTTGCTTCCTTTAGGGTTTCGTGAAATTATGAGCATCAGTTTTGGAGATATCTAAAATTCGTCAGCCAATCAGAGCCCTCGGTGGCCATATTTGTAAGCCAATCGGCACGAAAAACACAAACATTGTAGAGGATCATGGGTACTTCCTTCCTGTAGGGTTTCGTGAAATTCTTTACAGTGGTCGCAGAGGAGAAATTGAGAATGTGTTAGCCAATCAGAGCCCTCGGTGGCCATATTTGTTTACCGATCGGCACGAAAAACACAAACCTGGAAGAGGACCTTGCGTGCTTTTTTCCTTTAGCGTGAAATTCTGTACAGCGGTTTCAGAGGAGAAGTAAAAAATGTGCCAGCCAATCAGAGCACTCGGCGGCCATATTTGTTGACTGATCGGCACGAAAAACACAAACTTGGTAGAGGACCTTGAATACTTGCTTCCTGTAAGGTTTTGTGAAATTCTGTGCAGCGGTTGCAGAAGAGATGTCAAAAAATGTCAAAAGTTTACGCCGGACAGCGGACGGACGACGGACGGCGCGCTATGACAATCTAAGCTCTTCTCGGGTGAGCTAAAATTCGAATTCAGAGGATTTCGATCCTCCAATGAAGGTGACAGGAATTGTATCAGTGGGAAGGTTTTGTCCTTAGAATACGCATGCATGAAATATGAAAGCTCCATTACTCACCATTCGAAAGTTGCCCAAGTTTTAGTCAGGAAACAAACAAACAAAATGAAATAATTAAAATTACAATTTACCTGTTATTTTACCAATCCTTTTCCCACTGACCGAATAGAACGTGCTTCCCGCAGTGGCCACAGTGTGGGCTCCCACGCTGTGTCCGATAAAGTGGACGTTTTCTGGGTCTATACATGACGGCTTTACGAGGTACTTCTGTAGTCCGTAAGCTAGTATAGCCCCCATAGCATAGGAATTGATGGCCACTTGGAGATAGGCTTTAGGGTTGAGTGCTAATTTACCGGCATTCCAGTCAACAAGTATCACCAAAAACGTCCCATTCTGAAATTAAAATGTTTGAAGTATTAGTAAATATACGTAAAAAAAGAGTCATTGTGATAAGTATTTACTGATACATTTTTCATTGTATGTGGATATTGAAATTATTTTTATTGGGTTATTTCAACTAAATAAGTATTTCAATATTTTTCTAAGTATTTTCAACTACATTGCACATTAGAAATACAAACTTACTATAGATATCGTGTCCCCACCTCAACCCCGTTTTTGAAATTTCCCCCTTAATAACAAAATTTCGATTAAAAATATAAAATACAAGTATCATACAAAGTGTCTTTAATATTATGTATTTACCAGCAATGCGATTGCGTTTTTATCTGTGATTTAATATTTTGAAATAAAATGCTTTGCCCTCAAGTTTACCTCACTGTGCCGAAGGCTAAAAGTGAGCTATTGTCATACCGGTTTGTCCGTCGTCCGTCCTTCCGTTTAACTTTTCACAATTTCGACTTCTCCGAAACCTCTCGGAGGATTTTAATGAGACTTGGTATGCATGAAGTACTAATTAAAAGTTATCTACCAAGTTTTGTTCATTTCGGCCGGATTCCTTCAGGGGTGGATCCAGGGCGGGGTCAAATAGGCCCCAGAGGAAACCCCCTTTTAAAAAAATCTTCTTCTCCAGAACCGCTGCATGGATTGAAAAACTAATGGTATCTGAGCGATCAGGAAGGATGTATTTTGTTAAAATCCGATATACGCGTTTTTGAAGTCTTTTTCGACTTAGTTATTTAAATGAAAAAAATGAGATTTCTTTTATTCTTTTCTCTCTTGGCTAAATTTGCAACCCAATTTAGTTCATTTTAGCCATGATAAACTAGAGGAATACTTATGTGAAAGAAATATCCTGAAAAGTTTGGTTTTTATGATTTTTTTTACTGCAAAAAAGGGAATGGGGAATTTGTCATTTTTAATATTTTCAACTTCCCCCCTGAAATTGCTCATATACTTTTTGATATTTATAGTGAGAAATGCAAATGTGAAAGAATTTTGTCAAAATATCAACTTTTGGATTTTTAATGACTTTTTTAAAGATTGCACATAGGCATTTTTCCATGCCCAATGGACCCAAGGGTAGTGGGTTCAAACCCCGGCGAGACCAAAACAAAAACAAAGAAAACAGGTTTTTTTTCCTTTTCATTTTTTTTTATTTTCTTAGCTTCTTATGAATTATGCATTTTAGATTTTCTCAATAATTTTAATGTTAAGCGTCTTCAAATTCAATAGCATCATAAGAACAGATTAATTTGCAGCATGGACTAGACATGTACGTACGTTTCGGATGCTTAACCCTCGTCAGTGATCCTCGATCTAAACAAAGTAATATGGCCAAAGAGTGTGAAAATTATTATGTTCAAAATGTACCGAAAGACATAGCAGGATGGGTGGGATATGATGCTACAGGACACACGTTTTAGAAATTTCAAGAAATCTGGGAATGCGTTGAAGAGACGGGCGATCAATTTCATTTCTGATACATGTATTTGCACTTGAACATTTTTATTCAAGTTTTCTTTTTTACCATACTTTTCATCCTAAGATAATATTGAAATACTTTTAGTGGTATTCTGGTAGAATTTTGTAAATCAATGCTTATATGTACATGAATTTTCATTTAAACAATTTGAATTTTTTAGTCTAGCTATCATAATTCTGTTACTCTTTTTAGCTGGAAAATTTGGAATCGAACCAGAGATTTTGAACGGTGGTTAACCGATATTTTGGATTAATTGTTACAACCCCAAAGGCGAGCTATGTAATCTTTGATTACCCTATATATTCTCATAAGGCTCATGATACATTATATAAATCACATTCGCGGCAAGATTTCCAGTGTTCTGAGGTGAGCGATGTGGCCCCTGGGCCTCTTGTTTTTGGTTTGGTTAATTGCCGAATGCTGAACAATATCATTTTAAAGGTTTAACATTATTTTCTTTAATTCCTATTGTACAATACAAATGTTATTCCATGAATGATCCATAGGACAGAAAGATCCTCTTTGTGTCATATGTAGTTAACTCTCCATACTAAGTAACAACAAGAGGCCCAATCAGGTTAAATGCTCATCTAGAGAACAAAGTATGCAAATTTACTTCTAGATGCCAATTTATCAATGAGTAGAAATGTAGGCCAAGACCAGATGATAAAAGGTCATGATGCCAAATAAAATTTCTTGTCACAGATTTTTTAGCAGGTAATCGACATTTTGCATTTAACATTATGGCATGTTATATGCACATGTATTTTATCGCACATTACTATATATTTATAATGAAAATTTAAAAAAAAACCTTAGATAGAAGTGCGTCTTTAGTTTCCAAGAGCCACGTCTTGTTTCCGTTACTTCTGAAACCGTGGACGATGACGAACAGCGAGTTTTGTGGTGTACCATAACACGACTGATTTCCTTGTAGAACGTCGATGGGGTTTGAAGCGCTGTCCTTGGTGTACAGGTTCAGGTGTGGTTTTAGAACGTCCCATGCCTGGGGGATCTTGTTCACAGAGTTG
Source organism: Pinctada fucata (assembly GCA_028142955.1). Taxonomy (NCBI): domain Eukaryota; kingdom Metazoa; phylum Mollusca; class Bivalvia; order Pterioida; family Pteriidae; genus Pinctada; species Pinctada fucata. The sequence continues at coordinate 39,902,370 of AP027113.1, read as the reverse complement.
TTGGTTGCGGATTCAAAGCCGATGGCCATGGGGATGCAGCCTACTTTGCTAACACAGTACATAGTCTGATTGGCTAAAATGAACAGTCACGCCATCGTATATAATAGAAGAAGTCCTTAAGATATCCGATTGTTTATATATATATATAATACGCACTGAATAAATTATTTCTGTAAACAAAAATTGAAAAAAAAAACTCGAAACATCATACAGAAGATCAATCAACATTGTTTATAATTTGCTATTTTCCCACTAAGAATTCCTGATTTTCCTCCAAAGTGTCTGCTGATCTGTTATTCTCGTCTTGTGTGTGTTCCGCTGTGATCACTATGACGCTGTCATGTTGGGAATCTCCTCCTTATCGTAACATTATCCTTATTTTCACAATAAATGATTAAATCCTGTTAATGGATCCATCACGTTCTGTTAAGTAGTGTGGTTTACCGTCCGTGTAATCCGGATAACTACACGTCCACTTATCAGTGTATGTCCATCCCTACTTTGTATCGAACATTTGCCGACAGGATAATATACTTGTACATGTATATGTAAAGCACTTACCTTCTTTCTGAATAAAAGCACGACAATCGCTGCAGGTAGATCCCTGGAAGTATCGGCTGATCTCTTTCATTACTATATCATATACGGTATCATTCGTGACGGAGTTTACATTCTCCACCGATCCTTTCCACACACTAACGAAACAGACATGTCTTGTTGTTGCCATGCTGTAGTTCAGACCATATACATGCCCCCATTTTTGCACGATATCATTTGCTATTTTTTGGGGATTGTGAAGACAGTCTCTTGCAACAGCAAATTTAGTGTAATTTGTTGCCAATCGCAGTTTCTGAATATTTCCACGGGACAATACAAGGGATTGCTGAATATTTTCCGCGATCATATAGTTAGGATTGCTGTTCTGTATCTGTTGAGAAAACTCTGCGACAAGTTTTTGAGGACGCATACGTTTGCGACGTGAAATCAAGGGATACCCTTCTCCGTATACCCATGCTTTCAGGTATACCTTCTGCAAAATTCGTCTTACAGTTATCTCAGGGATACACCTTTCCTGCCAACCGCGTTCATTGATAAAGGCTATATCGCACCCTTTGTCAAGTAGAATACTATTGAGAGAGTAACGCTGACCTGTTGCGTTCTCCATTTGATTTTCCCTCATTGTCCATGCCGCACTACAAGAACATAGATGTTTTCCATACGGACTCGTCAGGTCGCAAAGAAACCAAGCTCCATGCTTTTCATCAGATTCCGATGTGTAAACTTCCCATACAGACCTTCCATTGAAGTTCGTACATTGAATATATCCATTTTGTAGAGATTCACAGCTGGCATACAAAATGCTGACCAAAATCAGGATCATAGCGAATGACGAACAGATTTTTTTTAAAGGATATACATTTAGGAAAACAAAGAAAAGATTCACTTTCTAGTCCTTTATATGACTGATATCTTATCTTAATAAATTCAATTTTATTCCGACCAATAGATAACACGATATGTCCCGTTGACGGGAAAAATTACTAAGCACTAATGTTGTAACTTTATCGGATAAAGCTTCCTCTTTTTGAAATGACTACATGCATTTCCTTTTCATAAATATGACACAGCGTATAGCATCAATCCAATAAGGAAGTCATGGCCCGCTTTCATGTAACGTTATAATAATGAAATTTAAACAATTTTGAAGTAGAAACAGCTTAATTGGTCACCAATACTAATTAAGCTTTAAAACTCTTTAATTAGTTAAATTGTTTTTAATTGAAAAGGACATTGAGAAATATTTTTACTCAACTTGGCACCTTCGTTTGGGGTCTCGATTAGTGTTGACGTGTAGCTTATAAAAACGATTTCCCAGGAAAAAACGTCGTCTATATTACGCTCAACTGCACCATTGTATTATTTCTAGTTGTTGGACTATTATATTAGAATATAGAGACAAAAGCTTAGGTACGTTGTTCCAAAGTTGTCCAGTCGGGGGTGTTCGTAGAAACTTGAATCAAAAGTAGGTAAAATAAAGTATTTTTGAAAAAAAACCTGCTTATCTAAAACTGAAAAAATTCGGCACTATTGTCAAGTTTTAGGGAGTTGTCGTTCCTGAATCAATTACTGCCCTCTGGATTCAGGAAAGTCACTTGTACCAAGTGCTCGTTCATAGCGACATCAGTTTTATTCTTGGATGGAGCAACCTATCCAAGGTCACAATGTTACATGTATTATCAAAGTGTTTGTCAATGGCAAGATTCAAACCAGCGACACATGGGTCCAAAATCCTTAGTGCCAACATCTCAAGTCAAGAGACCAAAGGCAAAGCTTGCCAAATTCTCATAATGTGTCCCCAATCCTAAGCTTATAACAATTTTGACCACTTCTCCAGAACCAATGTAGAAATTCAGTTCAATGGGCCCCCTACAAGCAGCATATTTTTTGTCCCCCATCTGTCAACAGCTAACGCCATCATAAAAGTAGGTCAGTGAAAACCTTCTTTTTAGAGACATTATTCAGAGTCAAAGCAGATGACAATTTGATGGAAGTGTAGTGATATCAAGCTAGAGTCACAAGCATGTTTGACATTAAATATGTGACCTTGACTTTGAAGACTTGACCTTCAATTAAATTTCAAAATCACCATCCCTGCAAGTCTGATGAAAGTGCATAATGACTATCAAGGAATCTATAGAATTTATGTCAAAGTGTGACTACCAGACAGAGGGACAGACAGGTGGACACAGGACAGTGTATCTTAAACGTCTTTTTAAAAATTCAATAGCATTATTCAAGACCAGATAAATTTGCAGCATGGACCAGACATGCACCTTATATATTTGCTTCACAGGTGATGAAATTAAGGCAATGCCAAAAATTTGACTTCAAATACCAACAAAGTTGAACAGAGATCAGACTTTCTCTTTTATTTTTTATGCATTTTAATACACTGTGCATATACATTATAACAGAATAACAAAGTACCGACGCTAAGTTTCTGTGCAGAAATTGGTTATACATGTAGCTTGAAAAACAATATTCCTTCATATTGACAAGCACATTATTTAAGAATCTCAGTAAAACAGCATGTAAAAAGTCAAATCTTTGTAAAATTTTCTTTATCCTTGTGATTTTGGACATATAAAATCTTTGTAAAATTTCTTTATCAATGCAATTTTGGACATGTAAAATAAAAAGAGCACTATGACTAGCACAGTTAGTAAAACAGGATGAAATAAAATGGCAGGAAGACATCACTTCAATCTTCCAATTTGATCAACAATCCAGCATAAAAAGCTCTAAAAACTCAAAATTTACAGATTATGAGAAGATTACTTTTCAAGTCAATGGATAAATACCAATTTTTTTTTCAACTTTATACACAATATCTTTCTATCTAAGGACACAAACTGATGTCAAAATGCATTCTGATGTATTGAAGGAATGCAAAGTGCCCCTACCAGCAGAAAGTGTTTTTTTTTTCACAAAGAGACAATGCCAAAGAAATTGCAGATTATCATATCGGAACTTACAAGGATCTGTAACTAACATTACCAAATGTGAAATTGAAGAAACTATAGCTCCACTGAAGAAAAAATTAGGAAACTTATCAAAGAGGCACAACTCAGCTTAAAGTGTGACAAAACTTAAACTTGATCAGTTAGTACAGGTTTAGTCAGAGTACTGCATCAAATTCAGCTCAGTCTTCTTCAATTGCTGAAAAGAGTCTCAAAACGAAAAAGGGGTAGGGCCACGAGACCCCTCAATCGGCCCTTGATTTTTCTCTTAAAATAAATTTCATGAGGAATACTTGATATCTCTCATGAAAATACACGAATGTTTACCGCTTTTCATGAAAAGAATAATATCACCAAACAATGTGCCATTTAACTGTAATGACGTCATTTTGACGTTATTGATAAAATATGACGAAAATTGCTGGGAATTTTGTCTTTTGTCGTAGAATTCAATGTGGCCGCATGCGTTAACGGAGATAAAACGTTTATGACAAAAGGATATAATAATAATCTTTCACATATAAATTTTCCATCATAGTTAATGCATGCGGCCATTGCTAATTTAATAGAAATATCGAGTTTTTGCATCAATTTCGCCGAATATGACCTATTTTGGTGTTTTCAAAGGGCTAAAAGGTGTTGATAAAAGCAATGTTTACAAAAAGTAGATTCGTGATTCAGAAGAGAACGTTTCAAAATGTCAAATAACAGTTAAAAATTCTATGAAGTACAATGTTCAAAATTTATCAAAATTAGGGCCAATATCGGGCTTCGTGGCCCTACCCCTTTAATTGAGTGACAGACCGAGGGACAGACAAACTGAAAGAAAACTTATGTTTGGCTGTGTCAAAAGGGGACTAATAGTCGATATTCTCACCTGCATAAGTAAGTAACTAAAGTTCACATAAAGTTAGAGATGATTTATTTTAAAATTTCGCTACAGAAGAGTGAATCATGAGCAAACTTGATCCACAAAAGTTAGAGGAATTGAGTGAGAAAGTCAGACTGAAATTAACAATGATTTTGATCTCTAAAACAAATTTTTCATGTGATCTGGTTGAAAAGATACGTACACAAAGTATATCATAATATCAAATGATTAATTGCACAATCCTCCACGCACCATTTACACCAAAATATATCAATGACGTCCATACCAAACTCGGTTTAGTAAGACTAAGAATAAGCTTGACATCAAATACCACACAAACTTTACTTTTATTTAATTTTGTTATCATTTTAATCATTAGTCCTATGTTTTCTGTCTGGAAACTAAACATAGATGTACATAGTAGAATGATGCTTTTATTTTTCATGATCACCTTTTGCAGTTAGGAATCAAGGAAAGAGCCACATTTAAGAATTTTAACACCTGATTATAATTAAAATGTACATAATGTGTGTCCTTATCATTGCAGTCTATTACACTGTATACTGGTATGATATATTCAGTAGAATCATGTTTCAGATTGTTAAGGCTTCCAGAGCTTGCAGCAGGTCATCTTTCTTTGCTACTTTGAACTCCTGTAAATAAAATAAAGACATGTCATTACATGTACATATGCATATATATATGCATAGGCAATGTAATTCCCTTAGATGAACTATTTACAGGAAGGAGTTGCATTTTGCATGTAAATGCCGCATAAGCTCTACAGAAACATGCTGTGACGGTTGTTCTAACCTGCAAACTGAACCTGCATTTACCTTAATTTTAACGTCACCTTTTCACTAGGAAAATGCAATTTCAGAAACAAGAATGAAACTGAAAATTGTGGTGCATACATATACACGGTAGCATATCACCTGACAGGCATATAATCTCTAGCCTGGGAATCCCCTTCGATTAAACAAGGTAAATACTGTCTAAATCTACTAAGTAACTTAAAAATTTATGTTAGGCCTATCATACGAGTATCATTATCATTTATATGATGGCAATCTATTCTGGTCAAGTATAGAGTTATATTCAGAGAACACCTCAACAGAAAATTTTGTTTATTTACGTGCACCATATCATAACATGTAAACAAAATAAAAATGAATTATGTTGAAGTGTTCTCTGAATACACCTCTATTATTGACCAGAAAAGATTTCCATCGTATAAATGATAATGATGCTCATATGACAGACCTGAAAGACTTTCATATAAGGTAGATTCTGACAGTATTTACCTTGTTTAATGAAAGGGAATTCCCGGGCTAGAGATAATTTCCATATCATGTGATATGCTACAGTGATATATATACGTATAGAATAAGTATCAAAATTTATGTTTTGCTATGGGTATTCAACACACTGCAAGTGCATTTACCTTTATATTACATGTAATATGCGTTAGCGCATTACTTCTGCTGTGTGTTGCATACCCGTAACAATACACAAACTAAGAAACTTATTCTATATATACATGTATGCAACACAATTGTCAGTTTCATTCTTGTTTTCAGAAATCACATTTTTACAGGTAAAAAGATACATTAAAATTTAAGTCAAAGTGGGTTCCATACGCAAGTCACAACGGCCGTCACAGCTAGTTTCTTAAGACCTTACGATTTAGACATCGCATTATTACATCACATTTACATGCTGAAGGCAACACCTTCTGCGTCAATAGTTTCAATTCAGGGAATTATATTGGTTCTTCATATACTTTATTTAAATTTGAAATACAAGTGTATTTGTATAATAACAAAAGACCAAAATTTTGGTATACATGTATGTACATGTAAGGTATACTAACCTCTTCTTCACTCAGTTTATATCCTTCCTTTGACTTCTCTTCTAACATTTCTATCTGTCGGATTTTCTTCCTTAGTTTCTTCTCCTCCTGCACAGCTGATCTTGCTGCTGTGCCTGAATCTATAAATAAATTCTGAAAGTATTAATCTGCTCTACTGTTCTTTTAGATACAGTTTCATTAAAATTTGAACTTTTTAAAAATTGTGCTTTTTCTATTTCATTATTTTGAGAAATGAAAGTACTTAAATGTGTAAAAATCCTAATAATTTTAATTTCAATATCACTATATGACTCTCAAATGAACACACATGATAAAAGAGTACAGTGATGCATGTAATTGTCTTTATCCAACAACCTACATGTAAATGTATGAAAGAAACAGTCACAAACAGTATATTGAAGATATGCCAGTTGTCTTTTCAAAAGATCTAGGAACTTGACCTTTGAATTTGGAAATTGATAGAATTTCTGATGTTTTTTTTTTTACTAAGATCCCTTATGAAAAATTGGTGGATCCTTCAGCATTAAATTTGTATATCGCCTACAAAATTTTGCTTGTAAAAGTAGCTTTGACTTTGATCTTGAAGAAAAAATACATGTATGCTATCCTATATTCATGGTGATTGTTTGTGGCAAGTTTTAAAGTTCCTCCTGCCAAATCCATGTTAAGGCTGTGCCATACCAATATACTAATGCACGTATGTGTACATGTATATGTATGTCTAAAAACAGTAATTTAAATCAAACGATGACTGTATTGACGTACCTATGTTGTTGAATCCATTCTGTTGATTTATTGGTGTAATGACATTTGCATTAGGGATCACAAACTGTGGGTTATTTGCTGTGGCTGTAATATTAAGAACACAACATGAGACTAAAGCAAAATAAATATGAGTCGGACACACTATCTCATTGAATCTAACTCTTTTCTCAAAGTAGATATTTGCTTGGTATTCAAATCATTTTGAAGGTCTACAGTGAATTAGACAAGCATGAGAAAATGGCTTTAAATTATGCCAAAGTACAGAAGTTTCACACTTTAATAAATCTAGAATTAGGAATACATGTAGACAGATCACACTTGATGTACATGTATAATCCATCACAGAAAGTTACATTTTATCTCAGTGAAAATGAAAGAATCCTAAAATATCTCAGTCTCAGAGGTACACTCAAGACAATAAAGCAGCCATTTCCATCTTACCTGGAGAAAATATCCTAGCAAAAAACTGTCTTTTTTTTTAATCAAATAAAATTTTTGTATACAGATGATACCGGGGCTCTCGATCCGCCTAATTTGGGGCCCATATTCGGCCAACTTGCAACAAGGTCATAGGCGGCACAGGCTTGCAATATAACCTTGCCATCATCGCTATTTTCCTACGCCATTTCACGCAATGATAAAACCCGAGAGGCATCACAGGTACGGCATGTCGTCACAGTGACGTCATTCGGACTTCTGACGTAAACATTGCGAAAGATTCAAAGGCAGAGACACATATTTGAGTGTTTAGGGGCGAGTAAATGGGCAATGAAGGAAACGATTCTTATCTTGATGTAGGAAAATTTATACAAGACTCATGTCTGAAGACGGTAGGTTTCGATTTATAGCTAGAATTTGTATTTTTACTGGGGACTTCTCGCTCAGCTGATCGTGTTGGCAACGTACGAATGAAGAAAGAATCCCCGATACTGCATCGTATTGCATCGAAAGAAAAGCACTGCATATACACTGTGTACCTCAGAAATGTAGTCAAACCTGCTGGTATATACTTGCAATACTTAATTTACAAATATGAAGCCCCAGTTCAAGTCTGCAAGAATCTTGCAGACAAACAATAGGCGATGACGGCAGAGGTAGATTTCAAAGTGAAGAAAAGCGGAACTGAAATCGGACGCATGCGTAGGAGATTGATATTCGGCCCCAGTCCCAATGCAAAAAAGTATCTTTTTTTTTCCCAATTTATTGAAAATTTTTCCCAATTTGACACCACATGGAAAATTTAACAAAATGAGTTAAAAATTCTTATTTTAAAGTGAAAAGCCATCCAAACTTATATTATATATTTTCCCAATTTATGAGAAAATGCCACTATTTTTCCCAATTTCAAAGGCCCCCGGTCCAGTTCCCAAAATCGGAAGTGAGAGCCCTAGATACTATATCCTATCAGAATACATACTTTGCATGAGGTTGCCACGTCCTCTCCCTGTCCCCATGGTGAAGAGGCCATTAGTGTTAGCACTGGGCATTACATTCTGGGGAGGGGCAGGGGCACAGGAAGCCTCAGGGACATAGGGTGTGGTACTATTCACCATCCCTCCTGGAGGGGCTATGTTAAATCCAGGTGGTGCTGAAAACAATACAATTTCAGAATGAAAGTCAGGATTAATATTCATGATAATAATGAACTGAATGGTGGACAACATCTTGTTATCAAAACTAAATACATCAGTACAAAATACATGTATATTATTGAAACAAAAAATATTTCAAACTATTTCACCTTCTATTGTTTCTAAATTACGTTAGCTTTCATATAATTCACTATATAACTAGAATAACTTTTTAACATATCAATGTACATACCCCCTCTTCCGATTCCCCTTCCTCTACCAACAGCTGCCATTGGATGCTGACTTACACCGTTCATTCCATTTGGTGGGTTCAAGTTTGTGGCTCCTCCTTAATGAACGACATAAATCAATTTCACATACATGTATAACGTGTATGTATAGATATTTCAGTATGGCTTGTTATTTGTACTTTAAGGATGATATAAAAGTTCTAGAGTATTTTATACATCATACATGTTTCTAGTTGTAATCAAATTCTCTCATCTCTCGATAATTACTTTCACTAAATGTTAGAGCACTTCAGATTGTCTATCCCCTTATTGCAATGGGCATAAAAATTAGGATCCACCCATTAGGTGTACAACTTACCTGGTATCCCTCTACCAACACCTGCCATGGACACAGCATGTGCAAACACTATAGACGGCTGTTGGGTGCTCTTTGGTTTGGCTGGTATATATACCTGAGGGGCAGTCTTAGGTAGGCGGAGCTGCCCCTCCCCTTCTTCTGGCTCCTCCTCCTCGGGCCCCTTCTGTTCTATCTCACTGATGAACCTATACAGGATGTAGTCATAGATTGAGGTGCAAGATTCATGTTTATTATTGGGAAATCTACTTTACAAAGGAAAACATGGACATTCCAAGCATCTTGTACTCAGTTTTTAAGTTTTTAAGTGTCTTATTATTTCATATCAATGGAGTAGAACAGCACTAGTTAAATTTCCCATGATTCAATGCTATAACTCTGCCAAGATTAGGTGGAATTATTCAAATCTCCATCTCAAAGGGCAAACTTTTGGGATATATACCCACACGGTCAATTTAATGCATGCAATGATATCGGAAAGTATTTATGTAGATGGAGACAGAAACAGAAATAATATTTTCCTTTGGCATGCTAGAGAGGGAGTACCTCTGTACAGAGTAGCTAAGTAACAGTATTACTTGTCTTGTAACAAATTTTGCTGAGATAATTTATACTTACTTTCTTTCCTCAGGTGGTAAGAACATCTGTCTGTTATAGTCCCTTTTCTTTGCCTTCGACAAGCTACAGGAAGATACATAAATGTATATCAACTGGCAGACAAGAAATCAGGTGATAGTGAAATTCCATGATTGTGTAAGTATTTGACACCAAATTCAATAACTTTCCATGTCTGTATCCAATTTTCCATATCAAACTGTGACTAATTTTCCTTAACTTTTCAAGACCTAGGTCAAATTCCATTACCCCATTCAAAATAAAGACAGAGCGCAACACATTCCTATCAAATATGAATTACATTAACAATGGTCAAACCAAGGAAACTTACCCAGTAGTCAAAACTCTTTGGTCTATCTTTGCAAAAAAGGCAGGATCCACTCCAATCCTTGGCACTATTGGTATTTCTGAAATAAAGTACAAACCCTCTTGAAAAAATACTCCATCTTAATCTTATTTGTGTTAACAAGTAGTTATGGTTAGGAAGTTTTCAAAATACTCTTTTTATCATTTGCTCTTTCACTTATACACATGTACATGTATGTCAGACTTCAAAACTGATACAGTAGGTAATTACATTGATCTCTGTTTCAGTTAAGATGTTATTTGCTCTGAATAACAGAATATGAAGGAAAGTATTCATATTTTACACAATTATCTTCAGAATGAAATAGTGACCCACTCCTTGCCAAAAATAGATTTTATATACAAAGGAAGGTTGATCACAAAGCTTATCTGTTCGTACAAAATCTATTTCGGCTGAGGGGTGGGCCACTCGGGCATTTGAATAGGTACGCTTTTGCATTGTTTTGCTTTACTTATTGTGGGTCAAGGAACAAGTCTTGACAATAACTAATGAAATTGTCGAGGATCGACACACCCTGCAACAGACACTCTGTCTTGGTTAGTAATTAGCAAATTCACATTTTGTACCATTCAAGCTAATCTGTAGAAGGTAAGCGATACTCACCCTCATCCCAATTCTCTTCACACTGGGGAACAAAGTTGTCATACACTGGTACATCTGTACATCCCTTAAACATTGTCCCCTCCCCATCCCTCTTGGCCTTCTCTAAAAATAGAAGGTAATTGCACATGTATGTAGGCAACAGTTACAACATAGACCTACATGTACTAAAGTGAAATTGTCGTGACTGCACCTTCATACAATGCAACCAAATTTGAGTAACTTTTGTTATAACAAGACATTGGCAAATCAGTAAGTTCTTACACCTTTCAGAGTAGTATTGGAAATGGGAAAATTACCATTCATTAATCAGAAAGGATTTTCAATTATCACTGAATCGTTTAAATGAGAATTAAATCTCAAATATGTATAAAAGGTATAGAAAGGTACTTATTTTGAAAACTACATGTATACTTACCATAAGCCATATTGGGTTCAATCATTGCTTTGTCTGGGCAGTTAACGATGTGATAACGCAGCTCTGGTTTGGGCATCTCGTGACGAGCGTTGAAGGGGCATGTAGCATACTCACGACCAACATAGTTCTGAAAGTAAACAGCTCGTTAAACGCAAATGTTATCATCCTTTGTCCTGCTAAATTGTGCAGTATCTGATTATTCCTTGATAATAAATAGAAACGTTAAACAAATAAAGTATCAAGCTCAAGAATTTTGATGCACAAGAATCCAAATGATCTAATTACTTTATCAAACTCATTTAGATGTAAATGTACCATAAATTATAGGGTCATAAAACAAATGGCATTATGAAATCCCTACTAGTATCACTAAATATTCAAATTTCATGACCAAGGTAAAAGATTTGGAGGACAAAATGAGTTTGCTGTTGTATAGAGGAATCAAGAGTTTTATAGACATAATACTAATTATTAATACATCAAGGGAGCTGATTTTTATGTGGGTACCGGTATATACAAAATTATAAAGCCAATGTTAATGTTTTCAAAAGAAGGTAAAAGTCCTAAGGTCAGGAGGTAAAACATTTTAGGAACATGTGTGTTATATCATTGGACAATGTCATGCAGGAAATGTCTTCACAAAGGATGCACACTTAGAGTATGAAAGCTCCATCATTTCCAAATTAAAATTGATGGTGATTGAGCAGACAGACAGACAGTAAAATATATGTAATCTTGTGTTTGCAACTCTTCTGCCACTGTAAATGATGGATGATTCTTTTTGCAGTATGATAGGTCTGTGGTCTAGTTGTGCACCTGATATTTTGTTAAGTATTCATCATTTATAGTGGCAGAGGAGTTGCGAGCACAAGATTACATAGATTTTAAAGACAACGCTCATTTTCTAGGACCCTGGGGGTCAGGGGCTCAAACAAAATGTCAGGTGCACAACTAGACCACAGACCAAGTGTACTACAAAAGAGTTACATTCTATTATATAGTTTCAGAGGAGTTGCAAGCACAAGAATTGTTTACAGACGGACAGACAGACACCAGATGACCGAGTATCGCATAAGCTTGACTGGTCTATGACTATAAAGCTAAAAAATCACTATCTCCTGATATAACTGATGGTATAGGCATTTTAATGTACTCAAGATTATTCACCAATATCTTTTTTACCTGAAAAAGATTTATCAGAGCAATTCCCATTAAGGTACCCTCCCTTGGACGAAAAACAAAACATTCTAATTTTATGAATAACTCAATTTGTATTTCATCTAACATTTATTGATTTTGGTGTCTAGCTATTAGATGGTAACTATGGTGATAATGTAGGTAATACCTGCATATTCTGAAACTACTGTTCTTGCTCTTATATTACAAATACAATAAAGCTTTCAGTAAAGTTACCACTCGTACAAATGCCAGTAGTTTATCTACATGTATATACTGCCTATGTCTACTCACATTGTAGATTGTTGATAGTTAAAAAGTTAAGATCACCACATCATTTCCGCAAATAAAGACTTCAGCAGTACATATTCATTTATTTCATTAATTTTACAGGAAAAAGGACTATGAAATCACTGTCAATTAAACATTTATCATGTTAAGATTTCAAAATTTTCATGCACAAAGTGAAGACGTTATTGAAATTCAGAAGTTCTGATCAAAATTTCCCATAATTCCATGAAATATTGACAGTAAACCCAATAGAAATTCCTAATAATCTAGCATTTTTCATTACATACACACTGATATCAAGCCATAAACATTCAGATATATTTCTGACAACATGTACAATTGAACCCACAGAGCACACTTTTGGTCAATATTTGGTTTGTGGATAAGTGAACCCTGCATGCAACTACATCTACTGATTTATACCTTCCTACACTTCATCAAATGATACTGCATTCGTTTAGCTCTGATCATATGTGCCTTGTTATACGGACAGGGTACATCTTGTTCTGGGTCAAGTATACGATACTGGGCCATCCTTAGTTTGTCACTGAATAACAAGAATGTTCACCGTATTAATTCAAGATAGAAATAAGAAATAACACACCTTTCTACACTTCATTAAGTGATACTGCATCCTCTTGGCCCTCACCATGTGTACTTTGTCGTACGGACACGGAATTAGGTCCTCAGGATCCGGTATATTGTACTGAGCCATACTCTCACTGTTGGATGTAAATACATGTATAAAATAACTGTCATGTATGCATGTACACTGTACAGTACTTCAAATCTCATTTTCATTTCTAATTAAGAGTTCTCCACTCTCCAGGGCTCTCACACATATTTTTGAGATGGGCCAGGGCCTTTCAACATGGGAAAAATAGCGGCATTTTCTCATAAATTGGGAAAATATATAAAATAAGTTTGAACGCCTTTTCACTTGAACTAAGAATATTTATCTCAACTTTTGTTGAATTTTCCATGAGGTGTCAAATTGGGAAAAAATGGTAAATAAATTGGGTAAAAAAATTATATTTTTGCATTGGGACTTGGTCGAATATGGGCCCCAAATTAGGCTGATGATTGGAGAGCCTTGGTTCTCAAAATGCATACATCTACCGGTACAATTGATATCTACAACATGTACACTGACAATAAATTGTTTAGTTAGTTTTCCTAAAAACTTGTGGGATTGAATGATGAATTCTTAATTTCTTCTTACAAACTACTATGTCAAGATTGAAGATTTTATGACTCATTGACAGTGACTGAATCTAATTATGTCCTAAGTAACATTGTACCTCTCACTACTCAACATGCCTACATTTTTTTCTGGCTATTTCATTAAATTTATTCTACATTCAAAGGATCGACTTCCCAGGTAAGTTCAAGAAAGTACATTGTATAGAAAATGATTGTCTACAGTAATCATATTCATGTCAAGTAACCAATGAAAAGCAAGGGATGGAAATAGATTCAATAAAGCCTGTGTTTGTGAAACACGAATGCCCCCGGTGGCATCTTTGTTAGTATGAACACTATTTTCTGTTAAGTACATGTATGTGAGGTCACTGGGTTAAAAGGTCAAAGGTCAAGGTCACGAGGTCAAAAATTTTGGTATCAATGGAAAGGTCTTGTCACAAGGAATACACATGTGAAAAATGAAAGCCCTATCACTTACCATTCAAAAGTTATGCCAAATGTTAAAGTTTTTGAAAAGTAGGTCAAAGGTCAAGGTCATGAGGTCAAAGATTTTGGTATCAATGTAAAGGTCTTGTCACAAGGAATAAACATGTGAAATATGAAAGCCCTATCACTTCCCATTCAAAAGTTATGCACAATGTTAAAGTTTTTGAAAAGTAGGTCAAAGGTCAAGGTCAAGGTCACGAGGTCAAAAATTTTGGTATCAATGGAAAGGTCTTGTCACAAGGAATACACATGTGAAATATGAAAGCCCTATCACTTCCCATTCAAAAGTTATGCCCAATGTTAAAGTTTTTGATAAGTACGTCAAAGGTCAAGGTCAAGGTCACGAGGTCAAAAATTTTGGTATCAATGGAAAGGTCTTGTCACAAGGAATACACATGTGAAATATGAAAGCCATATCACTTCCCATTCAAAGGTTATGCCCAATGTTAAAGTTTTTGAAAAGTAGGCCAAAGGTCAAGGTCACGAGGTCAAAAATTTTGGTATCAATGGAAAGGTCTTGTCACAAGGAATACACATGTGAAATATGAAAGCCCTATCACTTCCCATTCAAAAGTTATGCCCAATGTTAAAGTTTTTGAAAAGTAGGCCAAAGGTCAAGGTCAAGGTCACGAGGTAAAAATTTTTGGTATCAATCGAAAGGTCTTGTCACAAGGAATACACATGTGAAATATGAAATCCCTATCACTTCCCATTGAAAAGTTATGCCCAATGTTAAAGCTTTTCGGTCAAACAGACAGACAAGCAGACAAACAGATAAACAGACGGACAGGCCAAAAACTATATGCCCCCAAATCTTTGATTCCGGGGGCATAAAAACACTGCAACAGGTGATTGAAACTGATGTAAAAGAGAAATCAATCTGTCAAATGGTCAAAATATGAATGAGTAAGATGATAATTTGGTTAATCACTGTATTGTGTTATGTGATAATGAAATCACTGTATTGTGTTATGTGATAATGAAATCACTGTATTGTGTTATGTGATAATGAAATATACTGACAACTCTTACATTTCTGATGCAATTAGGTAAGAAGATCATTTAAAATACAAAGTGATTTTCTTAATCACTTAATTTTATACAGAGATTCCCCAAACATTTAACCAGAAAGAACTGAATTTAACTTTAAGTCAATGAACATTCAAAGGGAGCAAAATGGATTCAGCCCCCCCCCCCCCCCCCCCCCCCCTGGCAGTGCTATAGATGCAAGTCATAAAACACATTTCTTTACAAAATCTTCGATATAACCTTCTATAAGATTGACAATTATTTACTTTTTCAAAGATTGTTTTAATTTTGAGGTCATGATCAGTCTATTAAAATTGTTTTGGGCAAATTTTAACCGATTACTTCCAAGAATTTTGCAGAGAGTCAAAAATGCATGTTTTTCTTTATTTTTAGAATCGAAATGCCAATACATGTGTAAAGAATTATACCTTTCTATCTGGATGATGCAAGACAAGGGGCACCCATGATCTCTTGTTTGTTACTCAAGGAAATTTATCATTTACTTATTTTCTTTACCGTACAAAAATTAACAAACAAGAAAGGATCTAGAGTGATGGTTAGGGATTCAGATCCCACCTGGAAATTGGAAAAAATTGCTGATTTTTTTCAAGCTTTCCAGGGGTCTAGAATTCCCATTTCCCGTTGCCCGGGGCAAGTGAAAAGTTGGGTCGGGAAAGTCCAAAGCAGGTGTTCACTTGCCCGTGGGCAAGTAGATTAGACCAAGCAAAAATAAAAAGTTGGTTCTCAGGCTAATTTTTTTCAAATCACATGCGACAGGCCGGTATTTTTTTCATTAAACATTTTCAGAACAACTACAAATTGGAATGTGATGACATCTTTTATGGTAGTAATTTGTTTCCTCAGCGTGTGATTGACATTTCTGTCCGGTTTTATTACTTCAATTTGTCATGAAAATTTTACGGACGAACGCAAACGCAAGTCATGTACATTTAGATAAGATAAGATATAAGTGGACGTTAGAGATTTAAATCTCAGGCGCAGAACAAGAATACAAAGAATGTCATAGAGAAAATCAATATTTTATCTGAATGAAATGGACACTTTAATGAACCCTTCGGGTGAGCTGAGCAGCTGTCAAGGAACATAAGAAGTTTGCGCATCTGCCTGGCCATGTAAGCTGTCATTTACGCGTTGCTGGTACCGTCACCTTCTCCTTGAACTCCTTGGACCCGCCACTGATGTCCGTGCTGAAGGTCTGGGTCTGTCTGACAATGCTATAAAATGTATACCCGTCTCGTCTGCATTGTAGATGTGATCGGAGAAACGTTAGTTATGTTTTCACCTTCAACAGAGTGTCTGCTCCGTCATGCATCTGCGTCCTTATTCCGTAAATTCTCTTGAATTCAATATGTTTAGCAGGGACTTCTATCTCTTTAGTCAGACATTGTTTTTTTTCATTTCTTTTATTGTTGAAAAAATTGAAAGGGGGGGGGGGGGTTTAAAACACGAATGCGGTGGGGCCTGAGAACCACTTCTTTTTTTTTTCTTGGCCTTAGCTGAACATTTTTACCTCCTCACTCAGATTTCTTTTTTATCTCCTACATGTACTTCTACCGGTAAGACAGGGTTTTCATTTATTCTGATTTTTGAAGAATCAAGCAGTCAATTTTTAGCTAGATATGCCACATTTCTACATGGCCTTTAAAATAAGTTGCAGTATACCTTTCCTACTCTACATGTAAATTTTGATGGGCAAGTGATTTTATTGATCGGGCAAGCAAATTTTAAGTCATGAGTTGCCCGTGGCAAGTAGGTTTTGAAAAAAATTCTAGACCCCTGCTTTCAAGTGAATTTTCGGGAACCCCCCCCCCCCCCCCAATCCCACCCCTATGGGCTGACCTCCCAGCCCTTTCAAAACATTTCTTGATCCCCCCTTTCTTTAGAAATTCCTGAAGATGTTGACTTCTGCAATATTTCATGCATAAATATTACAGCATCAGAAAATGTCGATTTCTTTTTTAAACTTCCTGATTATCGTTGTACTGACAGTGACTGAATCATGTAAAACTAATCATTTCTAAATTCAGTACAAGTTAGTGCAATGAACAGTCTTTCAGTGAAAGATTGGGATTTCCCTTGTCTATTTTTAACTCATTTAAAACCTGCTGAGCTGTCAACTTAAAAGGAAATGGATATAAAGCATACCATTATCCTACATCTTTTAAGTAGGAAAATTGAACAACAAAAGAATCTTTTTTCTATACAAGTATACACTGATTACAGTATCAGAGACAACACTAGCCAGATTGTGCCTGTGTGTCGTGACTATAGAATATGAAAATTTCGACTAGTACGACTCGTCAGACTAAAGTGTAGGAAATATTCAATTTCTAATTTATGTATAATTTATACGCTACGTTAATAACAACGACACCGGAGCGAAATATCAACAGCTGACAATGACAGATGAGAAACTATGACATGACAGAAACGCGCCAAAACTTTTGGCAAAACAAAAGATTGTGAAACTGACAAAACTCATTTCAAACATGATTTCGAACTATGAATTCATTTTACAAACATAAAAGGTAAAACAATTCGATATACCTTGAATATTTTAAGTATTCCGCAGAATCAGCGTTTTCTTCTTGAAGATCTGGGAAGCGAACTGTGTGTGCCTTCTCTCTCGTACTTTCCCACGCACATGCGCAGTGTGTGCTTTTCAGATTGAGATTGCGTATAGCTACGTCTTATTCGTACTACGGATTTTCGCATGACATAGATTCGCTTCTTCGGTAACATTAGTTAATTACAGGTCCGTGTAAGCATTGGGCATCAAATATTTTTCCTGAACTTTTAATCCCTACTTCGAAACATATGTGTTACAGAAACAGTGTCCTATGACATTTTAAACATGTAATAATACACAAACGTCCCCATGTCGCAAGGAAATAGATTTTGTTAGCTACAGTGGCGGATTCAGCCGGGGGGGGGGGGGGGGTCACGGGGGTATGTGCCCCCCCCGGCAGTGCCCAAAGAAGGGGCACTTATGAAATGCTTTTGGAAGCATCAAACTATTGTTTCCGAACTAAATCTATGAAATTAGTCATAAATATCCCCAAAACATCCATAGAAACCACCGATTTGAATAAATTTTCCGAACTTTTCTCGGGGAAAGACGGCAAAGTCGGTATAGATTCATTGCTGCCATGTCCATCGTCTTGCTGTACGTGGACGTACACTTTTCGGAAACAACTGACCTACATTGAATCATATCGATAAATGGGGAATAAGAGTCCGATGCAAGGCATAAAACACATATTTCCTTTACCAAATCATCGATATGACCTTCTTTAAAACTGACATTTTTTTTTTAACTTTTTAAGGTCGTTTTAAAATTGAGGTCATGATCAATCTCTTTTAAATGAACAATTGAAATTGTTTGGGCCAGATTAAGACTGGCTACCTCCAAGATTTTTTAAAAGAGTCAATAATGAATGTTTTTCTATATTTTTAGAATCGAATTGCTAATAAATAATTACAGAAACCTTTCTATCTGGACGCTGCAGAGAATGGGACACCCAAGATCTCTTGGAAATTTATCATTTCTTTACCTTAAAAAAAAAACAAAAGGATCTAGAGTGATGGTTAGAAGGGTCAGGTCTCGCCTGGAATACGCACACACACACAAAAAAAAAAATAAATGCCGCCCCCCCCCCCCCCTCTAGTTTTACGTGAATTTACTGCTTGACACCCTCATGGGCTATTGACCTCTCTGTCCTTTCAAAACTTCTTGATCTGCCAACTTCCTTAGGAAATCCTGAACATGTTGACTTCTGCATGCTGTGCAAAAACAATACAGCACCAGAAAATTTGTATAATACAAATCTTCGTCGCTGACACTTACGGAATCCCTTCTGAATTCAGTTCAAATGGGCTTCAGATGCCACCAAATTGCTTCATTTTTTCAAAATTTTCTCGGGGGAGCCCCCCCGAACCCCCACCAATGGGAGGGGGAAACCCCCCTCCCATACCCTCCCCCACTCGGCCCTCGCAAGTGATTTCCATAAAAAAAATGTATGTGCCCCCCCCCCCCCGGCAGTTGGGGATCTGGATCCACCCCTGTAGCTTGTGGTAATGTTTTTGAGAATGAAATTCATTTCCTATTTACGTGCCCTCAGTACAATGATTTAAGAACTAAGTACGAAAATACATTTTTTTCGACTAAAACCTTCTCAGATATTGTTGCTTGTAAACGTATTTGTTGCTACTTACTTTCTACTTTTGAAAATAGGTCGTATATTCAAAGAAATTGAAACTAAATGAATCTGTATCGATTTCATCCATTTGTTATATATGAATTTTCAATGTAGTTTAAAATTCTTTATAACAGTATATTATACTGTTATAAAGAATTTTAAACTACATTGAAAATTCATATATAACACATTTCTCAATTATTGAAATTATTGCTGTATCCATGACTATTATAAACTGATTCCTATTTCATCTATTGAAAAATAAGATCTATATGTATTAAGTTTATGACCATGCATATACTGCACAATAATCACATCAAAGTTGTAGTTTTATGTATATTTAGTTTGAGCTATATGATGTATGCCAGCATGTTTGGTGGAATCAAGGACTTATAAATAGACATGTTTATAAGTCCTTGGTGGAAATCAACAAAATCTTAAATCTTGAATTTAATGACAAAGTCGTCACTATTCAGTCTATTGCATGTTTAAAATTTTAATTTTATCATGTCATAGGACAAATAGGATAAAAATTTAGTTCAGGTTATCAATTCTCCAGTCTTTTCTTTCTTATTGAAATGTCAATGTTCATGAAGATAAAATTCTAATACATTACATAAGTTACAGTTGTCAAATTGTTGAACCGAGTGCGTTTCTTAACCGTCCAAATATGAAATAACCCTGACCCTGTTTGAAATAAGAAATCAATTTAATTGATTCGATTTTTTATTTGGCTAATCTCTAATGTGGGTAAACAATTTATCATGAACATTTTACAGAGCTTTGCACTGGAATCAAGTACATGCATGTGTAAGGGCATTTTCAACCAGGAATCATTTCACCCTTTGGTAGATTTCACGAAGGGGGGCAACATATTCTTTTTCGATCCGTACATAAAGTACACTTGATGATGGATATTTTGTGCATATATCAATGGCGGATTCAAGGGGGGGGGGGGTGCCCTCTCCTGGAAGGGGACAAAATTTTTTTTCAATGTTTTTTTCCTCAAGTCTTCAACTTTTTGCCCTTCATACAACTTTTAGGCAGTATCAATAAATGGGAATCATTCTGAAAGCATCAGTTACATGAGGGGTGGACAGGGTGGAAGAGAGGGTAAGAAAGGCGGGAGGAGGAAGAGAGGGCGGGAAGGGGGAGAGGGAAAGGTGGAAGGGAGAGGGAGGAGAAAGGAGTGAGAGGAGGGAGGAAGGGGCTGGAGAGGTACCCCCTCGCGGACAGGGGTAACATCTCTACCCCTCCCATCCCCTTACCTCCCCTCCTCTTTCCCCCTCCTTTTCACTCTTCCCTTACCTCCCCTCCCGCCCCCTTTCTCCCTCCTCCCGTCCCCTTTCCTCCCTCCCATTTCCCCCCTTCCTTTCCTCTCTCCCCCTCCCTTTCACCCTGTCCACCCCCTCATTACATGTACAAAAATATGTACATGGAAACTATTTTATATCGTACATGTATGTCGGTTTTTTTTCAAATTTTCGATCCAACAAAGTTACATACTATAGTTACATATGCCTCTAAACCTTTTTAACGCTCGGGTAAATATTAGGATAATGACCCACACGTTTTTAACCCTTAAGATATTCACGTCTTTGTCATGAATGAATGTATCCTTTTCGATTCTAAAAATCAAGGTACGAAAGAAAATAATGATAGCGGCTAGATTTTAGATGAGAAAGATTTTAGATGAGAAATTGAAGGAAATTAAGATATGTAAAGCAATTACATCAAGCGCGGGTCTAGAAGGGGGATGAGCCTGGACTTTGTCAAAAATCCCAACTCATAGCTTGGACCCCCTCTGGAAAAATTCTAGATTCACTCATTTTAATACTTTGAACTTTAACATTGGACCCTATGGGAAAAGTAAGAAAAATGCATTTTTAGAAGTGATAAAATGTAACTATAAAAGTTTCTTTTCCCAAAACCAAATTAGGTTGATAATCTGCCCAACATTCTGAGGAGAAAAAATAGGGTATCCAGTAGGGCTGGGTCAATATATCGATATACCGGTATCGATATTGGTCATTAGCCCAAAACATGCTTTTCTTGTGAAATCTCAAGTACTTGCATGAAAATGTATGTTTGATCATGGTTTTTATTTTTGTTTGCAAAAGGCAGATACGTTCTTGAATAACTCTACCTTAACACGTTTTGCCTACAGTCGCAAACAAACGGATGACGTACACCATTGTAAGTTTCAATTTCAGAGCTCAAGATCGTCGATAGTCAAAATATGGTGTACATTCAGAGAGCCATTACATAGCCATAGGCTTCAATCAGCATGGAATATCTAATGTGTATGTGGAATTTCCAACACTCTTCGACTACCTATGTAGCACTGTATTAAAAGGGTTGGTGGAGGTTGAAGGCGAGTATGTTTTGTTAGACAGCTTTTTCTGCATGGTCATATGTAAATTAGTCACACACATATGATGTCGTGAAACGCTGGACAGAAAGTTCATTTTCCATTGAATGTGAAGAAAACTGGTAACACGAGTAAGGCATCGGATACAAGATTTAGAAACAATATAAGAATAATTTGATTTTTCAAGATCAATCGAACGTAACATTTATTGCCTATAGCATAAAAAGGACGTACCACTGTAATTTTCAACTTCAAAGCTCAAGTTATCTGTTGACGATGGGCAAATTATTGTATGCTGTGTATGCTTTTGGGTTGTTGTTTTTTTTTTTTTTGTTTGGGGGGGGGGGGTGGTGCGTACCTTTGCTGGTATGTTTTGAAGTTTAAATCTATGGACAAAAATTTAACAACCCCTCATTTTTAGACACGTGTTTTTCTTCAATCGTTTTATCACTCAGTATAATAATCACTCTGGTTCATTTTATATTACACCAATGTTTTTGAAGAGGTATTTTCTTTCAGTCAAACTGATAATTTTCCAACATGCATTTCATATCGTCAATCATTATGAAAATACAAGCATCAGCCATCTATTATTAGACGAACTGGGTCGAAAAACAGAATTCTGGACAAGGACCCTGAATCGTTTAATAAAATTCTCTGCAGAAGTCGAAATGAACTTTTATGCCCAACAGTTGATGACAAAGAAGAAACCCTCTGGCTCTTTTAAAATGCATGGACAAAAATCTATCGATGCTTAAAATCCGTCGATGCTTACTCCTCCCGGGCACGTGGTCCCACCTCAAGCTTGCTAGGGGTTTGTCGATGCTCAATTTGGTGCTCTATTGTGAGTGTTGTTGAGATTATCGTCAGGATCTTCTTTAACTCATTTGTGTCACACTTATGCCCTTTGCCATGAGGAGCTCGTAAAAAAAAAGTTCCCCGCGAGGGGTTTGACAGTAAGTGTTTTGAATATTTTCCTTGACCTGGTAGCCATAACACTTTCTATATAGATATAACCTCAGACAGTGCAATGCATGTATTTTATATATATATTTTTTTATTTTCATGCATGAACATTGACGGCGGGTGCGGCTAGCCAACAGGGGATGCTTACTCCTCCTTGGCACCTGTTCCCACCTCTAGCTTGCTAGGGGTCCGTTGATGCTCAATTTGGTGCTCTTTAGTGAGTGCTGTTGAGATTATCGTCAGGATCTTGTTTAACTCATGCATGACAAGAGCTCACTTGAGCTTTGCTTCAAGGTCAAGAGGTCTAATATTTCTGTATGAATCAAACGGTCTTGTTAGTACTCATTTGTTACAAGGACTTATGAGAGCAGTTACATTAATGAAACGCTGTATTCCTTCTTGGTCAATAGACCAAAGGTACAAAGATCCTTCATCAAATCGCTTTTTTATGTAATGGTTAACCTGTATTACTACCCTGTGATCTTTACCTTGAAAATGAAAAGGTGACATCCTCTCACCCCAGGAAACTCCCACACATAGCTTTGATAAACATCCAAAAGAATTTGTTACTTAAAAACGTCCAAGTGTCCAAAAGTTTAATCTATCAATTCAATTTGTGGCCTTGTCCTTTGGTCTCTGAATGTGAAAAAATTTATGTGTTGTCTTTGCACTATTGGTAAACAACGCACATTTTCAATCATGAAAATCTGAAGGAAATTTGTTAGACCTTGATAGTTCAAAAGGCTTTTCCATCATAACAATCTAGCGTATTGACATGTGGAAACCACTAGGAATACTTGATAGTTCAAAAGGCTTTTCCATCATAACAATCTAGCGTATTGACATGTGGAAACCACTAGGAATCATTCTCTCTTCATAGGCAATATTAACCCTTCTACAAAACCCCAGCATATGACATCATTTCATTCATTAATTGACCCTTCTGATTGTGGGGAAAAAAATGCAAAATTTTGTGACATCACAATGCTTTTACTTCAGACAAACAAGCTTCGAACCTCGGTCAAACATCGAAATTGCATTGTGACGTCATGGAATTTCTAAAATTTTCCTTGTGTTCGGAAGGGTCAATTCTGATATGCAACAAAAGTCTTATTGTGACTTCACAATGCAAACAATCAAATAATATAATTTTTCAGAATTTTATACCGGTGAGGAACACCTTTATTCACAAGGAGTTCGGTCCATTCCCAGTGATGACCTTGACCTTTAACTTCTGATCTTGAAATCAACATCTAAGCAAGCCTCAGTATGGTAGAAGTTCAGACCAAAATGAATCAATAACAACACTTGATATTCAAACTGCCATGAGTAATTGACCCTTCTGATCGCGGAAAAAAAAATGCAAAATTTCGTAACGTCACAATGCTTTTACCTTGGACAAGCAAGCTTTGAACCTCAGTCAAACATCGAAATTGCATTGTGACGTTATGGAATTTCTCAAATTTTTCCCGCGTTTCGAAGGGTAAATTGTAAAGCATATAATAGGTGCAAATAAAATATTTAAAACCAAAAATTATTAATGAGTAAGCACACTTGCTTGACTCTTTCTATTTTAATCATACATGTACATGTATGTCATCACACATTGAGCCTTTTAAGGTAAGGAATCACAAACAAACATGTATACATGTTTGTACATTATGTTATAAAATGTACAATTATAAATGAATCATGGCAGTTAGTACCATCATTCTGTCTGCATCAAGTAATACTTTTGAAATAACATGTTCTTTCAGAATTTATTTCAACTGAAGAAATTTCACAAACTACATGTAGATCTTCAGACTGGAAAAGAAAACTGCCAAAAAAAAAAAAAAAAAAATGAAAAAATGATTTATTAAATCAGTGAACAAAGAAAAATAATTATCAAATTTCATGAACACAATAGTGCTTTACAGCATACTGTTTTGACTTGGTCAGAAAAAAAATTGATTTTCAAATCATAACATTTCCCTTGATGCCAGAATTTTATTTATAAATCATGACCTACATGTAGTAAAAGTTAGAAACTACATGTATAAATTGATATTTACAAATGACCATTTGAAATGGATATAATTTCTCTTAGTCAACATATTATCTTTACATTTCAGTTTTTCTCTAAGATTTTCATAAACAAGACTGAAATCAGAAGTTTTCCTTCGTAGCCATTCAAATTACAGATCAATTCTTAAACTTCCATATTGCACTAGTTTCGTTTTTAATTTTTCACATCTAAATCATAACAACAGGCACTCATAACCAGTTAAACCTATCAACATCCCATGCATATACATGTACTACATATCTTACTTTCACTTCAAATAGAACACATCCTCGACATAAAGCTATGAGATTCACTAAAATTTACAGCACTATTCTTCATCTATTTCTCTGAAATATTTCTCTTCTACAAGTTTAACAAAGTCCAGGAGATTAGGAAACTTCCTTATAATTGTTGGTGTCGATACATCGGGTAGCTCTGTAGTAAGTAATGCAAATAAATGTCCGAAAACTAGAGCATCCAATTCTGTAGGTCTGAAAGAGAAAATAAGTCCTTGAATTATAAGTTTGAAAGATTAAATTGGTAATATTTGTTGTTTTAAAAAGAAATTTCAACTAAAAGCTTTTCTTATGGGAAATAGCACATTGTATTATATACATTTACATGCAGTTTATGCATTTTGTGATTATTTGCATGTAGTTGTGGACTGGAGATGAAGTGTGTAGAGATGAAGTGTGTCAAAGAAACAAAACATATCTTAGACAGAAAATGATTGATTGCTCAAGTAACATAGATTTTAGCAATTAATCTAGTAATGTACATGTAATAACAAATGTTGCGAAATGTAAATTGAGACAGATTGTGTGACCTCCCTATAATACTTTGTTTTGAATTCAGTGGACATACCAGTACAGTAAGTAATATAGATTTGGCCATCCAACAGTTACTTATCAAATCTGTTCTTCCTGTGGTACTTACTGATCTCCGAAAAAATAATCTTGATCTCCGAGCCTTTCTGATAAAGCTTGGCAGCACGACCTCACTTCCTCATCCACCTGTAATATGTATGATGAAGAATAAGTTTAAATGTTATGTTGATAAATCAGTTATTCTGTCATAACATTCCTATGTAATATAGAAATCAGGATATCTCATAAAAATCAGATATTTATTATAATGTATGTAATGTTATTTACATGTAAGTGCAATTACGTTAACCATAATCATGGATTAGCACATATGCCTTTTTTCCTAATACATAACAATTATAAACGTAAGCAAAGTTGACATATGACAGCTTTAAGTCCACTAAAACATGAATCCCGCTAAGTACAAACCATACTACTACTAAATAAATAGAGTTTTTTTACTAGCCAGTTCCACGCTGCATTGGCAAAGAGTAGATTTTTCTCATATACATGTATGTAATAAACATGTGGTCAATGTGTATTCACAGGGGCTACAGTACACAAAGAGTACAATATATACCCCCCCCCCCCTTTCACTTAAAATACATAAAGGGGTGACTCCAATGACAATATTACCCAATTCACTCAATCAATTTCTAGCTAAAATTTTGTGCAATTGGTGAAAACTTGGTAATAATCGATCAAGAAACATCTATTCTTCCTGAGTACATGATCAAATTTGTTATTTAATACCTGTGCAACTCTCTGTTATTGAGTGTAATCTGTCACCCGTATCGAGGACCATTGCCAAAGGAAATATGAAGGCATTTAGACCTTAGCTTCACCTTGCCCTTCGCGGTATAATAAGCTAGTACCCAAGACCTTCCAAATTGCACTTTGGGTCACGCATGAGTCAATGTCTAGTATAATATATATATAGGATCTCAAATGAATTTTCATTTCATACGATGTATTATGAAACGAGTTGTGTGTTTTATATCCCCGAGCCTTGGCAAGGATACAAAACGTACAACGAGTTTCATAGTACATCGTATGAAATGAAAATTATTTGAGATTCTTTTCATCACATGACTCTGCTAAAAAATGTTTATTTCCAACGTGAAATCAATAATTCTGAGAACAAGAGGCAAACCATGCCATGACCTAGAAGTCATCTGAGACGCTATAAGAAGTAGTTCCCCATTGTATAGATGTTCTATGCATAAAGAGAAAAATATTTCAGTTTTGTTAAGTACTTTAATGCAATAATTATTTCAAAACAACAATTTTAATCATTTATATTGAATTTGCGTCTTAATTTAAGATATGACCGATATTTGAAAGGTCATACTTGTCACAGTGTAGGTGATGAGGCTCCAAACTTGACCAATCGTATTCAAGCAGAGCAATATGTAATGTGTTATCATAACATTTGATTATGAAATGGCCTTATGAAACTGCATAATGGGTGTATCATGTGATAAATAAATATATAAAGAATTCTATTATCAACAAGCCATCTAATCTCTTTTATTCCGCAGTAATTGGACACTCTTGGACATTTAGTTTTTACCTGTTCGTTCATCAACTGCCTTCAAAATTTAAATCATGACTTTTGAATGGTAATAAATAGTGCATTCATCTTTCTATGTACATGTGTGATTTTGACTTGATTTTTACCTACTTTTGGGATAACAGCTTTTAAACTGAAAAAACTACAGATGGGTGGCATTCATATTTCATAAACACTTCTTATGATACAATTCCAGTTAAAGGCCAGACTGGGACAGGTAAATTTTCTGTCATTTTCTCTTTGACTGCATTGGGTTTAACATTGCTCCTAGGATACTGATTGATATGATAAAATTGATGATTTAAATAGATTGAAATAGGAGATCTCAATAGCATAATAGTGGCTTGTTGTCCGTTTTGCACTCCCAACAAGCTAGCTAAAGCTAGGACTAGTAATTTAGTATATTTACATGTAATTAATGTAGCAAGATGCCATAATGATACCTCTTCCTCCGTCTTTTTACACCATCCTATACTGTCTAGTTTTGACTTGACTTCCCGCTGTTTAATCAATGGAATAATCCAGTTTAAGGGCCATGGATGGATGGAGCCATAACGAGGTCTGGTTGTCTGAAAATAAACAAGCTATCAGGTGCCGTAATAACAAAAGTAAAAACTCTTAATATTTCATACTGAATGGGCTACTTGCCAGTAATCAAGTAAGACAGCAAGACATCCCAAATATTAGCGATATTTTCAATGTCACATAACAATAGAAAATCGAAGCTCTGAAGGAACTGATGGCGAGTTTCGTTAATTCATTTTAGAATGATATCAAACTATTTTATTGGAATTTTTAAATATTGTATTAGCAGATAGAACAAATCCATTTTCCAATGTTCGGAAATAAAACATTTATGAACCGTCAGGGACGGAAATTGGCAGTCGCCCAGGGCGACCAAATTTTTAGCTGGGCCCCCAAAACATCATGTCCTACACGCCCATTTGGCGAATGAAAATAAAAATACATAGTCCATATCTAATTATAAAAAGGAATTTCTTTCGCTTCTATGTTAGGCCCCATACTTCGTCAATGAAGCTCTTTTAAAATCAGGGGCTTATATTAATACATGTACGTACCTGTTTACATACGCGAAATTTACGTTTTCTCACGTGTCACTGTGTGAAGCCCTCGTTCAAAGTTGCTATTAAGATAATTGGAATTTGGATTACTGCATGTTGTTCGCACACACAGCCTTACTGCATGTACATGTTTTCGAAAGCATTCGTGTACACGTTTACCGATTCATTGAAAGGTAGTGGTACTTTGCACGGCCGAAATCAAAACTAATTTTCTTAATTCATTTATCGAAAATCTTTTAAAGTCGTTCACCAAATTTACGCCCAAAATCTCATTTCAACTGATTCAATCCATGCCATAGGGGACGGTATAACGGCGCGAATATATGTAATGAATGTGCCGACCAGAAACTCACTTTTTACATCTCTCTCTCTGTTGACATTTTAAAAATATCTATACGAACCGTGTATTGTTCTAGCCCCCCCCCCCACTCTCTCTCTCTCTCTCATTTTGTCGTTGATAACGTACATCAATAAGCGTGAAACGTGAGACTGTACAATACTAAAGAGACGTTTTATTCAGTAGAAACCTATCGGATTAAAAAGACCCCCCCCCCCCTCCAAAAAAAAAATAAAACAAAAACAATAGGCAAGCGTTTGGAAGGGGTGTCATGACCCGCAGAAAGAAAAAAAAAAACGATCGTGAAAGTGATTTCAAAAGAACTACAGCAGTTCTATTAGAGGCTATTAAAACGTTTAGAACTCGACATTGTACACCTGGAAGAAATAAACTTATCTTCTTTACAAGTTTAAGATTAGATGTGTATTTTTTCTGGGCCCCCAAATTTTAGCCTGGGCTCCTAAATTATAGAGTTTAGGGGCCCAGTTGGCTCCTAGGATATTTTGATAAAGGTTTGTCCCTGTGAACCTATGTCAGCATGACTGCTAGTCAGTGACAGATTCAAGGGGGGCATAGGGCCCCCTTTAATTTTCCAATCATGGGTAAAACAATCATTTTAAATCAAGAAATATAATTGTTAAATGCATCAAATCCCATTCTTTAATTAATTACAGTCACGAAAATGGTCCTAAAAAGGCTGAAATTCAAGAGATTCCAGGAGGCTTCAACCCCCCTAACAGGGCTCTGCCCTGGACCCGCTGGGGATCTAGGAAGTCCCCAGACCCCTTGCCAATTACTTACGTCCCCCCTAAATAATAAGGTGGATCCGCACTGATAGTACAGATGTTTCTTTTTTCTTCATGTATAGCACAGGGGTGAGGTATTATCGCTTGGTCACAAACCCTTTCCTCTATACGTACCCTTTCTTCTATATGTCTATATTAAAAAAGTTATATACATGTAGACAGCACAAAAGAGGTGAAAACAACCACGTTCACTATTCAGACAATGTCGGATCAGCCCAACAAAGGGCGAATGCACGTCGCTTGGAAAAAAAAAGATAAAAAAGTTTTATATATATAGACAGAAGGGTTTGTATTGAGGAAAGGGTTTGTGACCAAGCGATGATACCTCACCCCTGTGGTGTATAGATCTGTATATCTGTTCCACAGGCCGTAAAAGTGCCTGGTATGTGTACTATCTCGCAGATACACAGTCATGTCAAATTTCTAACTTCAACCATTGCAAAATTCGCTATAGAGGTTCCAATAAGATCATGCTTTCTATGATTGTACCTATATATTTTATCTACTATGTCACCAAATTTCTAACTTCAACCATTGCAAAATTCGCTATAGAGGTTCCAATAAGATCATGCTTTCTACGATTGTACCTATATATTTTATCTACTATGTCACCAAATTTCATTAAAAAATTCCCCATACTTCCAGAGATATCGTAGGTACCACTTCTTCAGTGACCTAGTTTTTGTTTACTCGAATTTAGCTGTTCAGCGTGTCCGTTCCAGCCCTGGCTCGGTGTTCAGTGAGTCAGTGCATTCTATTTGCGAGATGCGACAGACCTATGCGCTATGAACGCTTGATTGTCTGTGAATTCTAAATTGATTTCTATACCTAGAAGTGTAATGTATGACCGTAACTCCTCGTTAATCGCTTAAACACTCGAACTGCTATGACTTGAATATCAGCGCCTTCCATTTTATTTACATAGTGTCACGTCACGGGGTAGTAGGAATTACCGAAAAGACAGCATTTACCAAAAAGACAGTGGTATTTACCGAAAAGACCCCAAATTGTACCGAAAAGACACTTAAATTTCAAAACTAAACACATTTTATGATTGGAAATGTGTTTATATAATTAAATGTATCACCAAAACAAAAAATGAATATATCCGTCTATTCGGTAAATATCACTGTCGTTTCGGTAAATGCTGTCTTTTCGGTAATTCCAAGTACCGCAGTATAGCCGATAAACTTATAAGCAATCTCAACACACGTGCACACGAGACAGTTGATGTTTACTGCATCCTAAGTATCCTTTTTAAAATAATCTCTAACTTTTTTTTAAACATTATGAAACAACTGTTAAAACGCGGAATGCACTGTACGCTGTCTTAAATAAATATGGTGAATAATGAGGTCCAGGGTCATCGGGCCACACAATCGGAGTTGAGAAAAACTGTGAATATATATTTATCTTCACTCATTTATACATTTTGGGGCGTGGGGATGTCACGGAAGTGGTGTGACGTCAAAATCCTGCGATCACTATAGCCGAGATCGCTACGCGAAACTCGCCTAAAAATCATTCCAAGGAATGCATGTGTCGCCTGCGAAACATAGCGACACTTAGGAATCACTTTTATATAGGGTGTGACACTCAAAGTGTGAGACAGTCGAATGGACAGACAATGGACAGTGATCCCCAAGTGTCGCTATATGCTTAGCAGGCGACACAAAAATATGACAAAACTAAGCACATCAAGACGGTGCAATCAAACATGACGTCGCAATGAAAAATTTTTGCCGAACAATGTGTTTTCCAGAGTCTATGCATATATTAACATTTTGTTTAAGAAGTGAATGAGAACAGTTACAGCTTTTAACTGGAAAGTGGACTCTTATTGCTTTACGTGATATTCATCCACTAAATTACAAGAGTAACAGAAAATCGAATGTCTTACCTCATTAGCTACTGTGCTCTGTATCCAGCATAGATGGAGCTGAAAAATATCCTTTCATAATTACAGAATATAGTTAAAGAGGAATAAAGATAAAGTAGGCCCTGTGGTCTAGTGGCAAGGGCGTCGGGTCAGTAACTGAAATGTTGCTGGTTCAAGCCTCACTAGGACCTTGGGTTGGCCGACTTATACTCTTCTACATTCTGTTTTATAAACCAAAAAAATGTTCTTGTCTGTGTATTGTATACATGTATGTTTTCTTTTAAAAATAAAAAAAAAAAGACTAAAAGGGTTTGAGAAGGCATGTGGGAAGGTGGGCAATAGGGAGGTTGGGAGAGAGGGAAGGATAGGTTAGGGTTGAGTCATAATTAAATTTACCACTGTTCAAAAGAAGCTGAGCATCCACTAATGCATTATACATGAAATATTGCTCATTTTTTAAAGCTGCAGGTGTGTGAAAATTAAAAACTTTTAAAACAAATATTGTAATTCTATCGAAATTACTGTGAATAAAGGACTGACCTCTACATTATCCAGTATATTGTGAACCATGGCGATATAGGCCTGGAGTTCTGACTGCTGTGTAGGTGACAGACTGGAGCTCAGGTCAAAACCCTACAACAAAGTCAAACAGTAACATTTTATGTAAAACAGATGACTTGTTCACCTAGCTGTTCATCTAAATAGGAAAGTTTGGTAAGACCTCAATTGAAGAATGCATAAAAATATAGTGTAACGCTTTAACATTAATAAACATGATAAATGAATATATAATTTGTCTAAACTTGATCATGTTGATAGAAAGGCAACGTAAGAAAACATTTATTGACCATCAAGGTCATGGTTTGATCCAACTTTCATCACATTAGGCATTTTATTTTGTTCACACTCAAGTTTCCAGACAATAATGTGTTCCCATGATGATGTCATACCTCCAAATTAACCGCCATATTGGATTACAACTCTCGGACTTTTTCCATTTCTACCATGCAAAACATTGAGATTAGAAAAGTTAAAAAAGAAGAGATTCCATGAATTACTTTCTGATTATTCTTTGAAAATATCTTGTTGTTTGTAATTGTCATCAAGACATTGGTGTATATGATGTGAAAACTTCAGAAAATTTGTTAAAGTAGAACAATTTTACCATAGCAGAAATGTATAAGGTCCGAGAGTTGTAATCCATGGAGGGAGATAACTCTATCGAATGGAGGAAATTTATGGCTATGTGGAAACACACTATACATGTAGTTTACCATTATAAAGTGTGGTATATAGCCAAGTTGACAAAATTTTTTAAACTTTTAGTACGTCTAGAGTTGATAAAATTATCATATAATATCTTCATATACATAGTAGGATTGCATTATTTTGATGCCTATAATCCCATTACTTTTGGGAGAACTTCATATCTTTAAATTTCCGGCTCGCAAGTTTTCATATACACTTAAAGTAAAATGTAATCATAAACTTACTCTAATGGTGTACATGCAGTTAGAATCACTCCCTCCCCCCTTTTTAATAAATTCTTCGGTCTTAAGTTTTGCGTTTTCGTTTCCATCTTTTTTTTTTTTTTGGTCAGCAGTGAGGGGTCCAACTTATATGAGTAATAACTTCTTGAAGTTAATTAACTTGCATCAGTAATAACTTATACAAGTTATGCTCATGAGTTTATAACTTGAATAAGTTACAAATAAACAAGAGGCCCAGGGGCCACAACGCTAACCTGAAAACTACGTAAACTAAGCATATCAAACAAAAAGAAGTTTGTAAGAGGAAAATAACCAGACTTCAGAGTGGAACAAAAATTAACAACACTTCTTAAGACATCTCTCTAGATAATCCTCATGCTTTCGGTATGTCGATACGTGCTTCCGTTCTGAAGAAGAAGTTTGTCAAATGAGGGTACTTCCCAAATTCAAATTCAAATTCATTTATTGCATTAACTCAATATAAAGTCATCATGCATATAAAAGTAACAACACATTCATATACTCACACTCACATTGTGATCTATATGTGCATTTGACCTATTTTTGCCCGTGGTGGTGACACCTGTTGACAGATCCGGACAAAAAAACAACAATACCTGTAGGGGACCATGATTACTTCATTCCTACCAAGTTTCATGAAAATCTGTTCAGCGGTTCTGGGGAAGAAGTTGAATATGTATGAAAATCATCTCCCCCCTTCTTCTTGAGTAATCTAAGTAACCCGAGACAGACAGTTATAAAGAAGCTAAAGCAAAATCCTGCTAATAAATTTCAGCCTTCTCCCCCTCCTTTCACTACGTTATGTAAATGTGAAGTTCTGTTTTTACATTAATATTTTGAGCTGCTCTCAATATTTTAATTTCAAAGTTATATATCTAAGTCTTCACAAGATGAATTTGAAAATACTTATTCATCTTTTTTGCATTATTTAATTTCCTTTTGCATTCTCATTTAATAATTTAAAATATAAAACATTCAAATGAATATATCTATATTAAAGAAAGACAACTCTTGCATACATGAGTTCTGCTGCCTCTTATACAAAACTAAAGTTACCAGGGTTTAAAATTCCTGATATAGATAAAAGAAGTACCAGAACTTGAACCCACAAGCCTTGGGTCCATGTGCACAGTAAACATACCTATTCATTATAGAAAAAATACTGATAAAAATCTGTTCAGCAGTTCTGGAGAAGAAGTTGAATATGTATGAAAATCACCCCCCCCCCCCCACTTTCCTTTTCAAATAAGAAAAAAAATTCATACAAAATCAAATAATTAAAATTTTAGTATAAAATACATATCAAAGCAATGCTCAGGTGAGCTAAAAATTGTTGGGGTCCCACTGGGGTTTGAAGCCACTCCCCATGGGTCCATTGGGCATGGAAAACATACATTATACCTATGTACAATCTTGAAAAATATTCCTTAAAAATTCAAAAGTTGATATCTTGACAAAATTCTTTCACTTGTAGGGTACCATGCATGAGTACCTCATACCTACAAACTGTCAAGACAATCTGAAGAGTGGTTATAGAAAAGAAGCAGAAAATGCATGAAAATCAACACCCCCCCCCCCTTCCTTTTTACATAAGAAAAAAAATCATAAAAAATCAAAAAAATAAAATTTAAGCATAAAATACATATCAAAGCATTAAGTAAGTTAAATATGATAAATATGCAGTAAATGAGTGTGTAAAATCATACACTTATTGAGTTATTTAAAGAAATAGTGCAAAAATGTGCATTTCTGACTAAGTCCAAAAAGACGTCAAAAACGCGTCAAAAATTTGACTTCGAAGTGGAACCAAAAATAACAACACTTCTTAAGACATCTCTCTAGATCATCCTGATGCTTTCGGTTTGTCGATACATGCTTCTGTTCTGAAGAAGAAGTTTGTCAAGGAGGGTACCCCCCGTGACCTACTTTTGGCTGTGGTGGCGCCATCTGTTGACAGATCCGGACGAAAAACAACAACACTTGTAGGGGACCATTTGTACTTCATACCCACCAAGTTTCATCAAAATCCCTTTGGCTGTTGTGGAGAAGAAGTCGAAAATGTGAAAAGTTTACGACGGACGCCGGACGGACGGACGGACAACGGACGGACGGACAACGGACGGATAGACGCCGGACGCCGGACGGCATGCATTGACAATAGCTCACTTGAGCTTTGCTCAGGTGAGCTAAAAAGCAGATTTTCCTCAGAATTTCTCCAATAACTTAAACAAGTTATAACAGTGTTTTTGATTTAAACATGTTTTATATTCAAAGCATTGTGATTCATTGTTAATATTCACATTCAGAAGATGCATCTAGGTCTTTACTATGTTTCTGACCTAATTTTCTTGGGAATTAGATTGTCTATTGCTGGTAAATAGGATTTAATTACAGAAATATTCCCCAGAGAACCCTATTTTTGAGAGCCTTGCGCCAGACTTCCAGAGCATGCGCTGGATAGTGAGATATACCAGGAGGTTGTCCAATTTAATATCTATTAAGTTACAAATGCTCAGTTCATAAGAAAAATGCTCAGAGGAGATATTGAGGTTCAAAGTTTGCTGTTATAACTTGTTTAAGTTATAAATACTAAAATCCAGTTACTTGGGCAAGTTATAACTTGTTTAAGTTGGACCCCTGACTGGTCAGCTTTTCTGTCAACGATTTTCTTTGAGCTGGTCTTCAGGCCCCCTTTTATGAAATCCTAGATCCACCACTGGGTATGACACATGTTACATGACACTTCAGAGCTCTGTCATTGGAAGAAAGATACCCGGTACGACAAATCTGAGCTGGAAGGTAACATAACCTCCGAATGGGTATCTGTACTTACATTGCACCAAGTATCTCCAGATTCATCAGCAAAACAAGTTTGGTAGATCTAGGATTTACATGTATAATGGACTGTGAATTGACCTGTGAATTGTGAATTGACCGTGAATTGACCTGTCCCATTGTTACAATCAACTCAAGTAACTTACCCTTCTTTTCACAAAGCCAACAATAGGATCAAATCCTGCCACAAGAAATGATCCAGCCTTGATAAAGGGAAGGTAACCTGAATAAGAATGCAATCAATTGAATAATAGATCATGCAAGTTTCAATAAAGGAATACATGTAATCACTTTAAGAAAGATTGTATGAGACAAAATTTACAGTTTTCACGAAAACTTTTTTGAACCACTAGCCTAAAATGAAACTCTACTAGGCAACTGCATAGATTGCTAGACAATTTCTGCTGGCATGACATAATATCAGGCAGCCCCTGGGCATTTGGCTAGTGAGTTCAGGGATTTTTTTTGCCCCTTTTTGGGGCAATTATTCGGCCCCATTCCCAATGAAAAATAGTATCTTTTTTTCCCAATTGTGACTCTAAAATTTCCCAATTTCATTCAGATGGAATTATCAGCGAAAATAGTGAAAACTAGATGGCTACTGTTGCAAGCAACAGACGGATTCCTCCTTTATTAGACCTTCCTCGGAACTGAAGTGTTAAAATCCGAAATATGAAGATGAAAAAAAGTATAGTTACTTTAGTACCTTATTCACTTCAGCAAATGAGTCAAAAGAGCTTATGTCTAACTTGAGACTCTTATTCATTTATCAACAAAATAGAAGAAAAGAATAATAAATTCCTTTCAATTATACGAAAGCTTTAAACTCCATGTTCAATCAATATCAAATCCTTTACAATTACTATCTCAAAACAGGATTGCACAATTATTTTGCAATGAGATAATTTCTATTAATAGAAAATGACAACAACATGAAAGTACAGATGTGTAATGCTACTAAGAAAAAAAAAAGAAACAGAGAACAAAAATAAAAGAGTTATCTTTCTTATACTATGTTAAGTTCAAACAAAAAGGACTACTTGTGTGAAGAATAAATAGTAGAGGACAAAGAGTGTGAATTCTACAAGAGTAAATGATTGTTATGACCTTGAGAATGATAATTTGACCTTGAACCAATGTCATAAATGAAAGATAAGTATTGTGATCATTCTCATCACGATTGATCTTAACCTGATCATTCTCATCACGATTGATCTTAATCTGAGCAAAGCTCAATATCTAATTAACCAAAGTCGGTTGTGACCTTGAAATCGAACAAATGACCTTGAGTCAAGGTCATGGTAAAAGGGTTTGTTGCAAGGAACATTTGTGTAATGTTTGAACTCACAAGGTCAAATAATATTTGTTTTATAGAATAAAGTATGTTGTGACCTTGAGAATGAGAATTTGACCTTTGGTCAAGGTCAAGGTGAAAGAGCTTGACTGAACATTGATATGTATGAAGTTTGAACTCTGAAGGTCAAATAGTCTTTGTTCTATAGGCAAAACTTTGCTGTGACCTTGATAATCAAAATTTGACCTTGGGTCAAGGTCAAGGTGAAAGAGCTTGGTTTAACGATAATATTTATGAAGTTTGAACTCTGAAGGTCAAATACTTTTTGTTCTATAGTCAAAAGTTTGTTGTGACCTTGAGAATGAAAATTTGACCTTGAAAGTAGGTCAACATTAAATAACTACCTATAAGTAACCTACAATCAAAGTTTCAACTCAAAATCTCAAAAACTGTAGAAATTGGCACTGTGCCAATTTAAAGTTCCATTTTCAACTTGGAATAGCGCGAAAACCGTAAATATTTTATCGAGCATGTAAGCGTATAAAAGTTTACAATTTTCCAAAAGAACATTTTAAAACAAATTTCGTTCAAATCGTACGGTTAGTTTAGGAGTTAGAAGTGTTTAAAGATTTGACCTTTGATGACCTCCAGCGGGGGCATTGGTGAACTTATCGACAAACAAAAAATAGTTAAAGAAGATCTTGTAATGCTCTTTCTGATGGTACCATCCCTTTTGCTCTGTGCTAAAAGACCTTTGAATAAAGTGTCTGGAAATGATGAGGGGGTAAGAATAAAAATAATAATAATAATAATAAGAATAATAATAAGAACTAGATGGCTACTGTTGCAAGCAACAGACGGATTCCTCCTTTCGTAGACCTTTCTTGGAACTGATGTGTTAAAATCCGAATAAAGAAGATGGAAAAAAGAAAAGTTTCTTAAGTACCTTATTCACTTCAGAAAATGGGTCAAAAGAGCTTATGTCTAATTTGGGACTCTTATTTATTTATTAACAAAATAGAAGAAAACAAATTAAGTACCTTTCATCTTTACGAAAGCTTTAAACTCCATGCTCTATGGATATCAAATCCTTTACAATTACTTTCTCAAAACAGAATTGCACAATGATTTGCAATGAGATAATTTCTATTAATAGAAAATGACAACAACATGAAAGTACAGATATGTAATGCTACTAAGAAAAAAAAAAAAGAAACAGAGAACAAGAATAAAAGAGTTATCTTTCTTATACTATGTTCAGTTCAAATAAGAAGGACTACTTGTGTGAAGAATTAATAGTATAGGACAAAAAGTGTAAATTCTACAAGAGTAAATGATTGTTAAGACTTTGAGAATGATTATTTGGCCTTTAAGCAATGTCATGGATGAAAGCTACGTATTGTGATTATTCTCATCACGATTGATCTTAATCTGAGCAAAGCTCAATATCTAATCAACCAAAGTCAGTTGTGACCTTGAAATCAAACAAATGACCTTGGGTCAAGGTCATGATGAAAGAGTATGATGCCAGGAATATTTGTGTAAAGTTTAAACTGTCAAGGTCAAACAGTCTTTGTTTTATAGACTAAAGTTTGTTGTGACCTTGAGAATGAGAATTTGACCTTGGGTCAAGTTCAAGGTGAAAGAGCTGGGCCCAAGCATGATATTTATAAAGTATGAACTCTGAAGGTCAAATAGTCTTTGTTTTGTAGGGAAAAGTTGCTGTGACCTTGAGAATGAGAATTTGACCTTGGGTCAAGGTCAAAGTGAAAGAGCATGACTGAACAATAATTTGTATGAAGTTTAAACTCTGAAGGTCGTATAGTCTTCATTCTATAGGGAAAATTTTGTTGTGACCTTGAGAATCAGAATTTGACCTTGGGTCAAGGTCAAGGTGAAAGAGCTTGGTTTAATGATATTATGTATGAAGTTTGAACTTTGAATGTCTAATAGTCTCTGTTCTATAGGCAAAAGTTTGTTGTGACCTTGAGAATCAGAATTTGACCTTGGGTCAAGGTCAAGATGAAAGAGCTTTGTTTAATGATAATATGTATGAAGTTTGAACTCTGCAGGTCTAACAGTCTTTGTTCTATAGGCAAAAATTTGTTGTGACCTTCAGAATCAAAATTTGACCTTGGGTCAAGGTCAGTGTGAAAGACCTTGGTTTAACGATGTTATGTTTGAAGTTTGAACTCTGAAGGTCAAATAGTCTTTGTTCTACAGGCAAAAGTTTGTTGTGACCTTGAGAATGAAAATTTGACCTTGAAAGTAGGTCAACATTAAATGACCACCTATAAGTAACCTAGTATCAAAGTTTCAACTCAAAATCTCAAAAACTGTAGAAATTGGCACTGTGCCAATTTAAAGTTCCATTTTCAACTCGGAATAGCGCGAAAACCGTAAATATTTTATCGAGCATGTAAGCGTATAAAAGTTTACAAATTTCCCAAAGAACATTTTAAAACAAATTTCGTTCAAATCGTACGGTTAGTTTAGGAGTTATAAGAGTTTAAAGATTTGAACTTTGATGACCTCTAGCGGGGGCATATGTGAACTTTTCGACGACAAAATTTTTCTACCTCAAGATCTTTATATGCTCTTTCACATGATCCTTTTCGTTTTATCATAAGAAGTGGTACTTTTTTGTACAGTGACTGGAACGATCTGGGGGTAAGAATAATAATAATAATAATAATAATAAGAATAATAATAAGAACTAGATGGCTACTGTTGCAAGCAACAGACGGATTCCTCCTTTATTTGACCTTACTCGGAACTGAAGTGTTAAAATCCGAATAAAGAAGATGAAAAAAGAATGGTTGCTTTAGTACCTTATTCACAGCAAATGAGTCAAAAGAGCCTATTTCTAACTTGGGACTCTTATCTATTTATCGACAAAAAAGAAGAAAAAGATGATAATTACCTTTCAAGTTTAGGAAGGCTTTAAACTCCTAGACCTATTCTATCCATTTTGAATCCTTTTAAATTACTACATGTATCCCAAAAAGAATTGCACAATGAATTAGCAATGAGAAAATTTCTATAAATAGAGAATGACAACAGCATGAAAGTACAGACTAGGATAAAAAAAAGGAAACAGGGAACAAGAATAAAAGAGTTATCTATCTTACTATGTAAAGTTCAAATAAGAAGTACCACCTGTGTGAAGAATAAATATTCAAGAACAAAATCCTATCAATCCTACAAGAGTTAATGTTTGTAATGACCTTGAAAAAGTTTATTTGACCTTGAACCAAGGTCATGGATGAAAGATGAGCATTTTAGTTTATTCTCATCAAGATTCCTCTTAATCTAATCAAAGCTCAATATTTTATCAACAAAAGTCTGTTGTGACCTTGAAATCGAACAAATGACCTTGGGTCAAGGTCAAGGTGAAAGGACTTGATGCAAGGAATATTTGCGCCAAGTTTGATCTCTCAAGGTCAAATGGTCTTTGTTCTATAGGGAAAATTTTGTTCTGACCTTGGGAATGAGAATTTGACCTTGAGTCAAGGTCAAGGTGAAAGGGCTTGGATCAATGATTGTATTTATGAAGTTTGAACTGTCAAGGTCAAATAGTCTTTGTTCTATAGGCAAAAGTTTGTTGTGACCTTGAGAATCATAATTTGACCTTGAAACTACGTCATCTTCAATGACTACCTATAAGTAACCTACCATCCAAGTTTCAACTCAAAATCTCAAAAACTGTAGAAACTGGCACTGTGCCAATTTAAAGTTCCATTTTCAACTCAAACTAGCGCGAAAACCGTAAGTATTTTATCGAGCATGTAAGCGTATAAAAGTTTGCAAATTTCCCAAAGAACAATGTAAAACAAATTTCATTCAAATCGCACGGTTAGTTTAGGAGTTATAAGGTTTCAAAGATTTTACCTTTGATGACCTCTAGCGGGGGCATATGTGAACTTTTCGACAAGAAAAAAATTTTAAAGGAAGATCTTTATTTGCTCTTTCACATGATACTTTCCATTTTATCCTATGATGCGGTACTTTGTTGTAAAGTCTCTGGAATGGCTTGGGGGTAAGAATAATAATAATAAGAATAAAGAAAAGACAATACAATAACAGAAAGGATTCCGACGGAAGTCGGAATCCTTAATAATAATAAGAATAATAAGAATAAAGAAAAGACAATACAATAACAGAAAGGATTCCGACGGAAATTGGAATCCTTAATAAATGGAAGGATGGAGGTTCCTGTGGACATAGCAGACGGATTCCTCTCATTTTCATCTTGTTAAGAACAGAAATGAAAATTGAAAAAATGCGAAAATGACTGGCCGCAGCTGGACTCGAACCAGGTACCTTCACCAAGGTAGGCCCCATCGTATCTTGTACATGTAATGTCAGGTCACATGGTTGAATTGACCAATGAAATTTGTAACACATCCTGGGTCATGCATATTAATTATGTGAGGGATTTTCCAATGAATCATGACAATATAGCAAGTGTTTTCAAACTGGTACATGTATTCGATATTTCTTGATTCTGTTAGAAAACATTTTGAACTAATACATACTCGTATAAATTTTGAAATGAAAACAATGTTGAAGCACTGTACTTAATGTTTGCTTACGAATGAAAAAAAAATGAGGGGAAAAAATGGCCGAGGCCGGTATCGAACCCCGGACCCTCCGATTCGAAGTCTGACGCTCTACCGCTGAGCTATTGCAGAATTGACAAAACTTTGCATCAAAAGTCTTTAGAAGGATGAAATCTTGCGACTATGATATGACTCAACATGTCGAGCATGTTCCGAATGATAAATCTTTATCGATCGATTCTATTTACAGGTTTGTATTCAGGAGTAAACAACACAGAATTTCATAAAATGTATTTTTTTTATTTGACTTTCATTGACCATGTATGTAGAGAATAAAATTATGAATCAATAAATTGTGTTTGCTTCTTTTGCAAGGGCGGATCTAGACAGGGTAGGTGAAAACAGGTATGTACACGTATGTAACATGTAAGTCGGAGGGGGGGGGGCAAAAACTTATCAACCTCCCCCTTTCGAAGGACTAGCCTATGTCATTGGATAAACAAACCGTCAAAGATCTTGTACAGTTATTTCAAAGATTGACGAATTCAAAAAGAAACAGACAAACAAACGAGAAAAAAAAATGCCCAAGGGGGCCACATTGCTCCGTCAAAGGTCTTGTTCAGTTGCTTCAAATATTAAGGAATTTAATAAGAAAAAGACAAACAAACAAACAAACAAAAAAAAAAAAAAAAAAAAAAAAAATAACAAGAGGCCCAAGGGAGCCATATTGCTCAGTCAAAAGTCTTGTACAGTTGTTTCAAAGATTGCCGAATCAAAAAAGAAAAAAAAAACAAACAAACAAACAAGCAAAACAAATGAAAAAAAAACAAAACAAAACAAAACAAACAAGAGGCCCAAGGGGGCCACATTGCTCCGTCAAAGGTCTTGTACAGTTGTTTCAAAGATTGACGAATTAAAAAAAACCAAGACATACAAACAAAACAAAAAAAAAAAACCCCAAGAAGCCCAAGGGGGCCACATTGCTCCCTCAAAGGTCTTGTACAGTTGTTTCAAAGATTGACGAATGAAAAAAAAGAGGCCTAAGGTGGCCATATATACACGTTGAAGTCAATGACATTGAAATGAATATGCGCAATATGAAATGTGTTTTTCTTCTGAATAAAAAGCTATGAATAGGACTGACTTGTTGCATGAACGATCGATAATTCTTGTAATGCTGAATCAGCCATTTGTATTTCTCCGTCTGTATATCAAAAATAAAAACCACTAACATTCAGGAACTCCAATGGCTATGTGGATAGGGCGTTGGACTGCTGGCCCAAGGGTACCGGGTTCGATCCCCAGTCTGGACGTTTTTTGTTTTTTTTCGCCGATCGTCTGCGTTTCTGTCTAGTACTCTCTCTATCTGTTCGTATGTCTGTTCGTTCTTCTATCGTTGTCAGTCTATCTAACACTGTCTATCTTACACTGTCAGTCTGTCTGTCTGGTCCATGCTGCAAATTTACCAGTTAATTTAAATGATGCTATTCAATTTTAAGACATTTTTAAAACATTCAATTAGAAAATGACAACAGCATGAAAGTACAGACAAGTCATGGTACGAAGAGAAATAGAAATAAAAGATTTATCTTTCTTATATCATGTAAAGTTCATATAAGAAGGACTTCGTTTGTGAAGTAGAAGTAGTGTGGGACAAACACTGTGTATTTAACAAGTAAATGTTGTTATGACATTGAGAATGAAATTTTCACCTTGAACCAAGGTCAAGGGAAAAAGATGAGTATAGAATATCATTTTCTTCAAAATATATATGAAATTGAATAAAGCTCAATATTTTATCAACAAAAGACTGTTATGACCTTGAAATCGAACGAATGACCTTTGGTCAAGGTCAATGTGACAGGACTTACTGCAAGGAATATTTGTACCCAGTTGGCACTCTCAAGGTCAAACAGTCTTTGTTTTATAGGCAAAAATGCTGTTGTGACCTTGAGAATGAGAATTTGACCTTGGATCAAGGTCAAGGTGAAAGAGCTTGGCTTAACAATTATATATGAAGTTTGAACTCTGAAGGTCAAATAGTCTTTGTTCTATAAGCAAAAGTTTCATGTGACCTTGAGAATAAAAATTTGACCTTGAAAAGAGGGTCAACATTAAATGACTATCTATAAGTGACCTAACATCCAAGTTTCAACTCAAAGTCTCAAAAATTGTAGAAATTGGCACCTTGCCAATTTAAGGTTCCATTTTCAACTTGAAATAGCTTGAAAACTGTAAATATTTTATGGAGCATGTAAGCGTATAAAAGTTTGCAAATTTCTCAAAGAACAATATAAAAGAAATTTTGTTCAAATCGTACGGTTAGTAAAGGAGTTATAAGAGTTTAAAGATTTGACCGCTGATGACCTCAAGCGGGGGCATATGTGAACTTTTCGACAAGAAAAAAATATTAAATTAAGATCTTTATTTGCTCTTTTACATGATACTTTCCATTTTATCATATGATGCGGTACTTTGATGTAACGTCACTGGATTGGCTTGGGGGTAAGAATAATAATAATAATAATAATAATAATAATAATAAAAATAACTAGATGGCTACTGTTGCAAGCAACAGACGGATTCCTCCTTTATTAGACCTTCCTCGAAACTGAAGTGCTAAAATCCTAATAAAGAAGATGGAAAAAAGAATAGTTGCTTTAGTACCATATTAACTTCAGCAAATTAGTCAAAAGAGCTTATGTCTAATTTGGGACTCTTATTTATCTATCAACAAAATTGAAGAAAACAAATCATAAATACCTTTCATGTTTACAAAAGCTTTAAACTCCATGCTCAATCAATATCTTATCC
Organism: Pinctada fucata; assembly: GCA_028142955.1. Taxonomy (NCBI): domain Eukaryota; kingdom Metazoa; phylum Mollusca; class Bivalvia; order Pterioida; family Pteriidae; genus Pinctada; species Pinctada fucata. Next base: position 39,857,815 of record AP027113.1, on the reverse strand, counting down.
TTTACAATGACTTTCTCAAAAAAGAATTGCACAACGATTTTGCAATGAGATAATTTCTATTAATAGAAAATGACAACAACATGAAACTACTGATATGTAATGCTACTAAGAATAAAAAAGAAAGAAATAGAGAACAAGAATAAAAGAGTTATCTATCTTACTGTGTAAAGTTCAGATAAGATATACTACTTGTGTGAAGAATAAATAGTTAAGGACAAAATCCTGTGAATTCTACAAGAGCAAATGTTTGTTATGACCTTGAAAAAGTTTATTTGACCTTTAACCAAGGTCATGTATAAAAGATAATCATTTGAGTTTATTCTCATCAAGAGTCCTCTTAATCAAATCAAAGCTCAATATTTTATCAACCAAAGTATGTTGTGACCTTGAAATCGAACAAATGACCTTGGGTCAAGGTCAAGGTAAAAGGGCTTGATGCAAGGAATATTTGTGTTTAGTTTGAACTCTTTATGTCAAAAGGTCTTTGTTCTATAGGCAAAAGTTTGTTGTGACCTTGAGAATCAAAATTTGACCGTGGGTCAGGTCAAGGTGAAAGAGCGTGGCTTAACGATAATATGTATGAAGTTTGAACACTCGAGGTCAAATAGTCTTTATTCTATAGGCAAAACTTTTTTGTGACCTTGCGAATCAAAATTTGACCTTGGGTCAAGGTCAAGGTTAAAGAGCTTGGCTAAACAATAGTATGTATGAAGTTTGAACTCTAAAGGTCAAGTAGTCTTTGTTCTATAGGCCAAAATTTGTTGTGACCTTGAGAATCAAAATTTGACCTTGGGTCAAGGTCAAGGTGAAAGAGCTTGGCTAAACGATAGTATGTTTGAAGTTTGAACTCTAAAGGCCAAGTAGTCTTTGTTCTATAGGCCAAAATTTGTTGTGACCTTGAGAATAAAAATCTGACCTTGAAAGTAGGTCGGCATTAAATGTCTACCTATAAGTAACTTACCATCCAAGTTTCAACTCAAAATCTCAAAAAATGTAGAAATTGGCACTGTGCCAATTTAAAGTTCCATTTTCAACTCGAAATAGCGCGAAAACCGTAAATATTTTATCGAGCATGTAAGCGTATAAAAGTTTGCAAATTTCCCAAAGAACAATATAAAACAAATTTTGTTCAAATCCGACGGTTAGTTAAAGAGTTATAAGAGTTTAAAGATTTGACCTTTGATGACCTCCAGCGGGGGCATATGTGAACCATTTGACAAGAAAAAAAATTTCATTCAAGATCTTTAAATGTTCTTTCACATGGTACTTTCCGTTTTTTCATATGATGCTGTACTTTTTTGTAAAGTGTCCGGAACGGTAAGGGGGTAAGAATAATAATAATAAGAAGAATAATAAGAATAAAGAAAAGACAATACAATAACAGAAAGGATTCCGACGGAAGTCGGAATCCTTAATAAGAATAAAGAAAAGACAATACAATAACAGAAAGGATTCCGACGGAAATCGGAATCCTTAATAAAGAAAAGACAATACAATAACAGAAAGGATTCCGACGGAAAAGTCGGAATCCTTAATAAAGAAAAGACATTGCAATAACAGAAAGGATTCCGACGGAATAGTCGGAATCCTTAATAACTGGTTCAAAAGTAGCAAATTTACTAATTATTTGCCATATTGTTGTAAGCATAAGAAATTAAATCATATTTAAAGAAAATTATATGATTAAACATTCAATTCTTAACTTTTGATTGTATAAACTGTCATTTTACTTTTACTTTGATATTTAGTACTTCCCAAATATTCCCAAATGTCGTTAATTTTCCCAATTGCAAGGGCCCCGACCCCATTCCCAAATTACTGAAAAAAATCACTGGAGTTTTCATGAGAATCAAATGTCAATTCTCCTTTATGCCATCAAAAACTCTGTAGTTTTCTCCAATCTATATTTTTTTTTCACCATGCACATATAATTCCTAATTTTTCATTTACATGTGGAAGATGCTTTGGACATGTTGGAATTCAGATACCTGATGGAGACATTTCTTCTGCGTTGGTACGAGGATCGCGTGAAAAAGGAAGCTTGCACATCTTTAGAAATGCCCGTACACTCAGACAGTTGGCATAATCTGGCAGTATAATCTGTTCCGCTGTAATAAAAGATCACACATAAAGTTATACAGTGTATAATACCTGGTAACTAATGATACAGGTATATTTAGTCAGTAGTCACAGTCTATGTCCTGAGAAATTAAAATTTCAGAGAAGTTTAAATCACTCCTATGAGTGATAATGAAAAAGTCAGAAATTGTAACAGCTTTAAAATATCAATATGCCCTGAATTTTCTGACAGTCTAATTGCTGCTATTACTTTCATCTATATTTTATGTACTTTAATCTACTGTCCTGTTCACTAATTCCAGAGCACCCTGTTTTGGCGATTTATTCTGTCATCTGAAGAATTTTCCTATTAATCATTGTTTCCGAGAATTTATCTCCTTTAGTCGTAACTGGAAATTAACTTCAACATTTTATTTTCATATTGCGGTTTGAAGGCAGCTGATTGGGTAACAATCAGCTGCCTTCAAACCGCAATATGAAAAATAAAATGTCTATGGGAAATTCCCATGTTAATTTCAAGCCGGCGCCATATTGTTCTCCATGTCAACAATAGTAAACAGTGACATCAAAGACTCCGACGTCACACATTTTCAGCGATTTTACAATAGAAAATCCCCATAGACTTTTTATTTTCCATCTTATTTCAATGGTATTTTCTGTTACGATTAAAGGAGTACTATAAAACTGATATCTTTTTGGACATGTTGGAAGATGACATTATCATATTTTAGAGAAAACCGGGAAAACAGGGTGCTCTGGATTTAGTGAACAGGACAGTAGATATCTGAAACAGTGCAGTTTGTTACCTTCAAACGTTTGTACAAGTTGAACATCATCTGGCCATCGTTCGGTAGCTGGAATGGACAAATTCAACAATGAAAACAACTAAAGAGATGACATGTCAATATAAAAACAACAAAACTGTCTTAATCATGTTAATAAATGTGGTCTTTCATCATGCCTTAGGTAGCTTATCAAAAACTTTCAAACTTTCATATATGCTTTGTTCATTATGACCATGGTCAAGGTCATTTTGTCAACTTAATCAAATCACATAAATACCAGTATTTAGAGTGTTCATTGAATCATTGTTTATATTCACCACTAAGTTTCATAACAGCTTGGTATAAGGTCATGTAAACAAGGTCAACACATGGTCAAGGTCACCACATATACTTTACAAATGTACATGTATGAAGACAGCATGGACCCAATCACTTTCATCTTTCTGAGTGTTGATTTTTATGACTCAAAGGGTGTCACATACAAATGTAACCTTGGTCATATTGACCAAAGGTATTATGCACCTTAAATGGTCAAGATATCTTTGTATTTTAATAAAGGAATATATCTAAAACTTGTAATTCTCATAACTAATGGGGTATGATTTATGTCTGTATGACCAATACTATGCTCACAGTGAAAGAAAATAGTTTTAGATTGGGAGATTTCTACGTAAATTTTAGCGTGAAGTCGTCAATGTTCTCCATAGACTCATTGTTACTGGTGTAAAAGCAGTAACAGAACAGAAGCAGTAACCAAACGATTACGGTGTAGGAGGTATTTGATCTTACGAAAATTGGATAAAATTAAGAAAACTTATCATGCTTATAATATAAAGCTTCACTTGAAATAGAAATGAGTGTCAACATTTTTATAAAAGGGTGACTTGATGAATAGTTTTTGGTAATTGATGAAGCAATAATTATTTCGGCTTGTTGTCACCCAAAGTTTCAATTAGAGATAAGCACAGAGAAGTTCCGAAAATAGTTGGGGGGATAAACTCTGTGTTTATCATAGAGCATTGTGTATGGAAATTGCTTTATATCTAGAATCTAACGTTTAAATCAAGGATAAAACTACTAGAATTCACTGAAGGAACGATTAATGAATTAGCTCTTAGCTCCTCAAAGCCCAATATAAAACAAGATCTGAAGAAGGAGCAAACAAAATCAAGGATTTTTCATACGGTGCAGTGAAAAATCTAGAGACACATCCCCCTGTAAACGAGGCGGAAATTTGGTCATGTGACCAGTCCGACATCAAGAATATTACGGTTGGGAAAGGGTACCCTCCTAAAACTTACAGTAAGAACTATATTTGAGGAAGTTTTCTTTAATTTTCTACAACTCAGAATTGGAAAAGATGATGCTGCAGATATATCAACATAGAATTCAAAATCGATAGATAAAAAAACATCCGCATGCTCTATCGTTCAGTTACTACTTTATCAAAGTTGCGAAATTGAGGAAATCTTGTGGTTAATAAATCGACATAAAAGATGTTGAAAGTCCAAATTTTTTAGATGTTATTTGATAAATATTTGAGACAATATCCTAACCATTATTGAAGTTTCATGTCTCAATTTAACATAACAACAAAGTTATCGTGAACGAACCTTCAAATCGTTTGGTTGCTGCTTTGACACCAGTAAACATCTGCGATGTCGCACTAGTATTAACATAGAAATCTCCCAATCTAAAACTTTTTCTTTCACTGTGAGCGTAGTATTGGTCACATCGATATATATCCATGCACCGTTAGTTATGAGAGTTCGAGATCTATATATCCCCCAATATAAATTTTAATCGCAAAAATTGCCAACAAAGTAAAGAAAACTTAAATTTTCTGATTTCTGAAGTGAGCTGCACAGACAGTAACTCACCATGAAAATGTATTGGTCCCAAACAATGCCAAAGTCGTGCATCTTCAGCCAACTTCGTGATATATTTAATTTTTCAACTTCATGGTATATTGTATTTATTTTTTTCCGTTATCAAACAACTGGAAGTAGAATATCATACACTACCGGCATCGCGTGTTTTTACCCTGTCAAATCATCCCCGCAATCTTTTTTGACCCAGGGTTTTCAATCCCCGCGGTCATGGATTAACAATGGAGTTGACTCAACGCGGACATCGATCTTGGCAATTCACCGCAACGATCGCCGGGATACGCGGTGGCGATCGCCGCAGTTCTCAGCGGCAATTAATAACTTGTTATTTACCTGTAACAGTACTATAACCATTCTTTTTTTATTTTACTTATTCTTTTAAAATTTACGTCCTTTATTTTGATGTATTGTTATCATTGGTGACATAAAAATGTCCTTTAAAAGCGTTACGTTGTACATACGAAAAGAGAACCGTGTGACTGAATAATAGAACTAGTTATAATGTCCAGCTGTGTTTATCTAAGGATTAGAGAACAATGGGCAGTTTACGGGAGCGGTACGGTCAAGCAAAAATGGGTTTAAAGTCTCCGTCTTTCGACTTTGAGAGATACATCGACTGGAGCCGAGGCTTTACGACATTTTTGTATATCTTTACTGTTCAAGTCCAAAGCACTGGAGACCGTTTCTTTTTGTAGATTCTTCCGTTTGAGATTACTAGTTAGCGGTGTTTTATGCTCGCTAGTTCGTATGTTAAAATGTTGAAAAACGTCCATCTCCCAATTAGTCAAATACAGCCTTGATAGCCTTATTTTATTTGGTTGTTTTGTTTGCGCAAGTGAAGCGATATATAGTAAAACATTATCCAAACAAACCAATAGACCATTTTCGAGTTACCGATCACGTTCGGATATTATACTCCGCTTCGACATTTTGTCAAGATGCCCTACTTCCGGTTTACATTTGAGTCTAAAAATAACGTGATCACGATTAAGAAATAAACTATTTACGCAACCAAATGGCATTGTAGCGTCATAAATGTGCACCATTTACATGATTTTGGGTTGGAAAAATTCAAACAAAAGGTATCAGTCAAAGGGGATGCTCTATGTAGAAGTCGAATGGGCGGGAAAGGGGGGGGGTGTTTTACGAGGAGACATTTATAACAAGAGACTCTGGACACGTGTCCAGGTGTATGTGACTGAATTTATTGTTTGTGACAGTTAGATGGGGATAGGCATTTGACACGACAGGTGTTTAAATGTTTGATTTTTTCCTGTTTGTCTACCCAGTACTCCGGCAACCGGCCAACGACGTGATGCCGGGTAAACTCTGAGCTTATGAAAGTGAGGGGATGGACAGGGTGAAAGGGAGGGGGAAGAAGAAGGGTGAGAGGGGAGGGAGGAAAGGGGCGGGAGGAGGGAGAAAGGAGGGGGGAGGTAAGGGAAGGTTGAAAAGGAGGGGGAGGTAAGGGAAGGTTGAAAAGGAGGGAGAGAGAGGTACCGCCTCCCCCGAAGGTGTACCCTGCTGACGATCAAATATCATGATAGTATTGATTTACACAGTGACATTGTATCTGTTAATCTGTAATCGGAAAAAGATCATGCAGAATCTAAAAGAATGAAGAATGAAAAAAAAAACAAACAAACAAATGTCTGAAATATTATCTTCTCTGACTCAGGACTGATATATTTTCCTTACCTGGCTGATCCCCCCTTTCCTTCTATCGGCTTTCCCTTCCTCGTTAGTAAAATATTGATCAGGCCATGGGCGTGACTGGGATGAACTCCGCGCCAGGGACGCAGGACTCAGAGGTAGATTAATCACCTGCGGCCGTCCGTGAGAAGGGGTAGGGGGGGGGGGGGTAATTTTCCTATAAAATGGTAGAATAAATTTTCTAGCCTGTCCGTTTATTGACTTTATACATACTATTTTCATCTTTAAAAGCATTTTGCGCTGTAATGCAACCCCCCCCCCCACCCCTTCTGTCCGTGCTAAGTGTGAAATCGCGAACCCCCCCCCCCCCCCCCTCCCTTCACGATTCAAAAAGGCGTGAAGCCAAAATTACTAATTAGATCATTAGATTAATACAGGGGTAGACGATGTTTGTGTGGATCGAAATAATCTGGGTGTCTTCCTGTCTCTTCGACTTCCGTAAAAAATATATGTAAACACTATTTCTTTCTCAAGAAAAAAAGAATTAAATCGTACGTAAACATTATATACAGGAAACCTTATTAAACTTTGAGCGTAATTTTATTTTCTTTTCTGTCACAATATGCCTAATTTTCTTCGGACTAAAAAAAATCTAGACATTATGATAGATAAGATTTGAATTGAGATATATTTGGTCACTCAGTCTTATTTTTAGATTTTAATCATATATATCATTAATTTTATGTATTTAAAAAAAATTCAATTTCATGCAGTTAAGGAACATGCAAAGTTTAAATTCAATTCTTCGGAAAAAATCCAGGTACATACTATGTAAAATTTATTTATTATCTACGGCTTAGTCATGTTGGTACAATGTTTGCTTATTATTTTCTTACTTGAAGTAAAATTGCATATATTCTGGAAAAGTCGCTTACGTCGATATTTCCATGTACATGTGACCACAAAAAACCTCCTCAGTTCTGCTTGAGTGACGACGTGTCGCGTGTACGTAGCTGTCAATATTGATTAGGGAAGGGTTATATATGGGCGTGCCTATATGTCTGGTCTTACAAGGTGTGAAGACATCGCCTCTCCCCGTACAGGGGATGATTGTTATACAGGTAGAAGCGCAGGGTAACTGAAAAGGTGTGAACAACTTGCGAGGCATTGTTTGTTGATTAAGTTTGGTTTGGCGTTCACCGGTTTATTTTTGGAATTCAGTGCGAAAAAAAAGGGGGGGGGGGTTATTGTATTACATCTGTTTTATTATATGGCTATCCTATTTTTTTTTTTCTTTTTTTTTTTTTTTTTTTTTGCTTTTCTTTGTATGCCGGTCTTTTTTTTTTTTTTTTTTTTTTTTTTTAAATAATTTTACTTTGTTTACATGATTCATCTTTGTCTGGATACACGTCCTTCATCAATCGATTTCTTTCTTTTTTTTTTGCGGACTTGTTTGACCAGAACAAGGAGCACGCACTTTTTTCTTTTCTTTCCTTTTCTTTCCTTTTTTGTAAATTGCATTATCGTATGGTCTTCAATTGGTTTTCTCTGAAAGTCCAATCATCGTGAATTGAATTTTTGCTAAGGAGCGATACTTTTACAATCAATGGGCAGATCTGACTAACTTGGGGGGGGGGGGGGGGGGGGGCTATGAAAATCAGCTTTACTATAATGGCAAATTCCAGGAGGTGGGGACTGGATCCTGACCTCCTATCTCTAGATCGGCGTGTTAACATACAAATCAAAGCTATACCCGTTTAAAGACGGGTGCTTATAAAGCGATTAAAAAAAGGTAAAAACCCCATCCATTGATTCAAAAAAAGAGAATTAAAAAAAAGGGGGGGGGGGAGTGGCGCGTTAATGCAATCGCATTCGACGGGTAGGGTCTTCCATCTGGTTCAGGTCTGGCAGTGGGGATTACTAATTGACGTGTTTTCACACCTTATCGGCGTATCATCTACCTTCAATCGCCGTTTGATTTACCGTTCTAGAAATCTGAAGGGGGTTGGGGGGTTGGGGGGTTGGAATGCGACTTTGTAAAAAAAAAAAAAAAAAAAATGAAATGTAACTTTGTAAAAAAAAAAATATCGAGAAATAAATCTTACCAGCCCGAAGTGCTGGCGTAAAATTCTGTATTTTATTTTAATAGGAGGCGACTGAAGAAAATATGTTATTGCAGAAATATTAGATGCCGCAAATGCATGTTCACGTAGCTCCCTCTTGCTATTTCTAAAATTTTACAGTAAAAAGTAAGGGGAAAGGGAGGGTTATATAATTCCAAACTCCCCGGTCGAACTCCCTTGTACAGATCTATGTGTCGATATCACAACTCACTCTTCAAATTTGATTACTTCAACTTGTACCCATTGACCGACCACTTAAACTGACATGATAATTTTACGGACGAACGCATACACAAGTACCTTTACGTAGATAAGATACGTAAGTGGACGTTGGACATTTAAATCTCAGGCGCCGAACGAGGATAAAAAAGAATGTCGGAGAAAAATCATTATTGTATCATAATAGAAAAGAACCATTATGGTGAGCGGATCCACACTATTACGTCCCCGGGGTCAGACGAGTACCATGACAGTGTAGAGATCGCCGCTCTAATGGCTTTGTTTGTCCAGAAATATACCTGTCACCTGTATAATTAGCACTAATTAATTTGTTTCGAAATTTGATTGTCTGGTCACTACAGACGGCGTAATGCTTAACGTGATACACAACTGGGGATTTTGCATTTCAGCTGGAGTAATCTTTCATATAGCATTTATTTTATCAACGCTAGTTTAATATGTTTTTAATAATAAGAAGTGAACAAGGACCGACGATTCATTGCATCTTTCACATGCCTACATGTATTATAAGTACCCGTGTAAAGAGCCTACAGACATAATTTGATCATGCTTCAATTTTAATGTGAATAGATTCCGCTTCATCTGGACTTGACGCCAAAAGATGTAAATTTTCATTATTTTGACCTGCTTATCCGATATAAAAAAAGAGTCGGGATGAAGATAAGGTAGATCCACAGGAGCTCGATGCCAACAACCCTCAATGACACCCGCCCCTTCACGTCTCTCTATAGTCAATATATATAAGGAAAGTAGAGGCGGATATTCTTGTGGATCGTTGGCATCGAGTCAGGTTATCAGAAACATTTTTAGGCTCAATTTACAAAATGTACTTATGTTTCATGTCCTAATGTTTAAATCATAATTTTATTTATACATGTCATGATTAAAAACAAGTTTCTATTCATCCGTAAGAAATAGCACCTGGTCAGGTAACACCTGGACAGGTAATTATTGTCAGCGCGGCAATCAACCGCAACGCCACCGCAACTCCCGGCGATCTTGGCACCGCGATGAAGTGATTTGCGGGGGTCAGCGGTGATGCTGAGGTGGAATTCCACCTTAAATAAGCCAGCCGCTATAGGTGGGCTCAGTAAAAAAACGCTTTGCCGTATGTGTAACCCTAATGGCAAGGCCTTAATTTTATTTAGCAGGTGATATGATACAAGTCATGATGTTCAAACTTCAATCAGATCAGTTCGGGAAAACTCAAAATTCGGCAACAAAATATGGTTGAATTCAACAACTCATTGCTGAATTCGGCAACTTTAAGTTGCCGAATTCAGCAACTTTTCATTGAATAATAAATCAGCATCAAACTAGAAAAATCAGCATGTTTATGCTGTAAGTTTCTTGAATACATACATTTTTGTAATTCACCATTTTACATGTTTTTGAGCAATTGAGAAAAAATCTGTAGAGCAGTTAAAAAGTTGCCCATTACACCCAATGTTAAATCAGACACTAAATCAGTATTTTCAGTCCTGATGTTTTGCTGCAAGGTTGCCGAATTAGGCAATATGTTGCCGAATTTGACAACGTTGCCGAATTTTGAGTTTTCCCGAACTGAGATACATATGACTCTGTAATGCAAACTGTATGAGATTGATCCAAGGGTGACCAGAGGACCTTCGGAATGCCAAACACTTTCTTGCATCTCCCTTCACAAAATATGCATTTTTTACCTCCTATTTCAACTTGTATGGAGTCAGAAATTAAGGCTGTCATCCTTCTAGTTGAGCCGAAAGTCAGACTGACACAACTTTCGTTTTGCAATTTTGCAAGTCACTTCGACCTGCTTCAACTTCAGTATACAATCACTTCGTTCCTTCTCGACTAAGTCCCAGAGGTTTCGGCCGTTTCCGTGATCGGCCCGGGAGGTTTTGGCCCTTTGGAACCTATATTTTGAATTGACCTTGAACTTAGAGTCAGTGACCTTTCTAACTTTTCTTTCTTCTTATAAATTCCTCCACTGATTGGAGTACCACCACCAATGGAATGTAAAACTGTGTGGTTTGATAAAATTTTCATAATGTTTACATTAAAACATGTGACATCATGTTTTAATAGTAGATAATATAACAAGAGATGCCTTATAAGCATATCTACTATGTGTAAATCAAATTAAAATTTTAAAATGCTTGAGAAAAACTTACTAAAATCTTAAAATGCATTGATATTGGTATCTATTTGAACAGTTAGTTGTGAGAAAGGTTTAACTACCTCTTTCCGTTTTCACTGAATGTTACGGGGGGCTGAACCCCAATAAAATGGGTGTTTGATATGGGCATTTTCATGTGTTACGTACCCTGCTTACAGTGTTGCACACCATCATTAACATACAACTAGAGTGGGATTTGAAGCAAATTTGACCGAACAGAGTGTATGGCATAACAGTCCTCTTGTCAAAGATTCAAGAGTATTAAGGGCATCTTCACTTTGTAAAATGCAAGGGACAACTGATGATGACGGGTCCAGAATTATCTGAGTCAAAAGAGGCCTGTTATCACGAAACATGTCACCTAGACCTTTATTTGCAAGGAAATCTAACATTTTTTCCAGGAATCGGTCCCTTATCGTTAAGACTGGACAGCTAGAGAAGTAAAAAATGATATAAGTCTTCCACCCCATTATGACATAAAGTACAGGTTGTAGGCCTATCATTTTGCTTAAATCTGCTTGCAAGGTGTCAGATCCTGTCACGAGCTTTGCTTTGACTCCTGCCTTCTTCACAGCTAAGGTGTTACCACTAGCATATATCCAGAGATTATGCACTGTCCCTATGACCATGACAAATTTTGGAAGTGCTCAAATGAAGAATAATTTCTTCTGTTGTCCCTACATAAAGCTTAGGCAATACATATATTTAAACCATGCTAAAAAATCAATTTGAAAAGATATAGTCATCATGCGTCATATGAAAAGTTGCCATGACAACCATTTTTGACCTCAAAATGTAGGAAAACAAAACAAGGTCCCACTTATTTTTTTCAGTGATTATTTGTCACATGAAATCTATTTTGTTCTGACAACAGTGATGGTGTTATCAGCCTGACATTTTGTTATTTTTGCTTAAAAATGGTAAAAATTGGACAAAAACAGGCATTAATTTTGACCTTATTCTATGGCAATTTTTGACTGAATTTGATTTGATAGAATTCGGCTAATTGAAAGAAATTTCTTTAAAAAATGTTAATTTTTCTAAAAATAGAGGTTTTAAAGATTATAAGTTTTTAATACCAATAAACTCCGACAATGGTTTCCATGGCAACATAATAACCAAAGATGACTTATTTGACCATTTTTTAGTCAATAACTAGACAGACCTCGTTTCAATGGCAACCGGAATATCTATTTTAAAAAAATTGGGGGGGGGGGGGGGTGTACTTAGGGCATTATACATACTATTTATAGAGAAAATCATAAAAATTCATGAAATGCTACTTCCAAAATATTTTGGTCCTTACAGAGAATTGATATTTAATTACAGGGATAATACAGGAAAATATAGGTCATTTGGGCCAAAATATAAGGAAAATAGGGCACATCCAAAAATATAGGGATTATATAGGAAATATGTATGTACATGGCCGCTTTGAAGAATGCCTGCAAACTATATATAAGGTACATGTAAAATGGAGGAGGGGGTCATGGGGGGGGGGGGAGGTGTCTTTCAAGACGAATGTTTAAACTTAAAAGTGTAAATTGGCGCAATAGTCAAATTATTTTGGTTATATTTCCTTTCTTAAACCTTAAAAAATGACCTGTTTTTAGATGAAAAACTAAGGTAAGCGAAGCGAGTCTGAAATATTTGAAAAATGGATTGAAAATTGCGGCGAACAAAGCGAACCGGAAAATTTTTAAGGTATGTAAAGCTGAATTTCGTGGTAATTTTTCAAATTGAGATTATGTACATGAATTAAATAAATTTAAAACTTGCCATAAGTGGTAGGGCTTAAATATTTCACATGTGTATTACTTAATAATAGGAGATTTCATCTCTAACCATGACCTTCGGCCTTAAGACCATGACTGACTTTTCTCAAATTGCTCATTTGAGCTCAAATTGTTCAGTTGTGGGTTGTGGACAAACTATTTTTAAAGTGCCACAGATACCAAACTTGCAGCAATGGTTAATTAGGGAATTCACCAGGTTGACAAAATTATATATAAATTGTTGTCGGGGGAGCATTCATCAGTTTAACTACATGATTTTTTTTGGGTTAGGTAATTATCATGTCTATAGTAATTTGACAATTTTTAAAATACCTTTGCAGGGCACATATCTTTCATATTTAAGCATATTTCATTTAAATATAAGTATATGGTATTAGAAATAAAATTTCATCAGAATTTGATCAGAATTTTTCATCAGAATTTTTTGCAGAGCAAAAATGTCACTCGAGATAATGGCTATGACTTCAAATACCAGAAGAGCTTATATCTCCTATACATTAATCAAAAATTGATCATACACCACATTATTTCTTTTTTTATGATGTAAGTTTTTAACTAAGCATTTATAGAATGCACTTCTGAAGGTATCAGACCCCAATTATTTTTTCCTATATATTCCTTTGTAAATTATACTAATATGACGATTAAATACTCGAATCGCACCACCATTTTTTGCTTGAAACTTTTATATCTGCTAGATAGTATCAAAATAAGCTCAGAAATGGATTCATGCAAAAATCTGTCGCTTAGTAGACTTTTAATATCTTTTTAAACCCGAAAGGGGGTATCTGTGGCTCTAATGTTCTACAATTTATTAATTCTAGAGCCTCATAACACAACTGGCATTCCGCGATTAGGATGATGCAGTATCAATCAACATGCTAGAATATTTTTTTTCAACTCATCTGCGACTCATTGACGTAAAAAACGAATCATCTAGTGTAAAAAGAGTCGTAGAAATTAAATGTAAGAAGACGAGGGATTGAAATAATCAGGAACTATTTGCGTGGTCAACGAACATTCAAAATTAATTGTGATCTGTAATCTGAAAGGTCAAGGCCACTTTTTAACTTACTATAGAAAATGCTTTAAAGTAATGATAATGCTCACACACTTTTACATTCGCTGATGCACTATGAACGTCAATCAATGTTGCTAAATGGTCAGAAACAAGATTTTATCCAACGAGTGTCAAAGTCGATCACTTTCAAGGTCAAGTACATATATATATATATAGACATGATTATATTATTAGTATGTAATAAGATATTATTGTTGTAAAAGTGAGTGGAAATGTCTCGACATTGTTTGTGCAAAATGCTTGAAATTTTTTTTGCTGATTAGATTTGACATCAATGTCCGTGCAGTGTGGGGGAGCATGACCACTGGAAATGGTCTTGCACACTTATAAGAATGGTTAGGTACCATGGACAGTGCTGGTCTTTCTCAGCCATGAAATTTTTCCAAAACTGAAGAGAAAATTTCTGAATGGTTGTCAGCATTAGAAGAGAATATTATTCAAGCAGGGATAGACGAGAGGAGATTAGTCGTAGCAAAAGAACATTTTCATCATGGCGCCAGCTGTCACCGTAATAGCTGATATGGGATGGTCTAAAAGGACTTATAACATAGTTATAATGCCTTAGGTGAGGTGAGGTAAAGAAAGTGGAAAACTGCTGCATATAGGTGTCAGAAATAAGTATTACTATGTAAGATAAAGGAGATCCTGACGACAATCTCAACAGCACTCACAATAGAGCACCAAATTGAGCATCGACGGACCCCTAGCAAGCAGCATCCCCTGTTTGGCTAGCCGCATATCCGCCGTCGATGTTCATACACGAAAATCATATCTACAAAACATGCAATTTCTGAGGTTATGTTTATATAGAAAGTTCTATGGCGAGCATGTCAGGGAAAAACACTATGTGTGTCATTCTGCCAAGGAGAGGGGCCCAATGGACAAGCCAACATAACTGCCACAAGAATCGGGACTCTGATAGCCAGTCAATGGAATCAAACCTGATTCTCGAAGGATTTCTACAGGCGGAAAAGAAGCATGGTGTTGGGTAATGTTTATTGTTGGAGATGGGGACTCCTCTTTATTTGCTAGTGACAAGAAAAGTTCCAATATGGAGAAGTGACGTACAATTCTACCAACCACGTATGTAAGTGTTAAGATCAAATTAGGAGATACTTGTCAGTACAAATTCATTATAAAAGGTAAAACACCACCTAACAGGTAAAACAAAAGTGCAAATAGTAATATGAATCAGGTATGCAATAAAAATGAGAAACAATGAATTGGACTCGGAAAGACAAAATTAGTCAAAGATTGTTCAGAATCTTCAAAAATACATTAGAAATTCTGTTTTCCATGTCTTTGGAGACCATCGAAATTGTGCAGATTTCCGCAAAGCTACAACAAACTCATCTTCATCTTCTGACCCATCGCCTAAATCATCATCATCAGCATGCTCATCAACTGAAGAAACAAATGATCACGAATTTTCAAATCAATTTTTCGAATGTTGGAACCGAGAAAAAGACCTTGAGCAGTCCAGGTTTGGCAGTAATATCCAATATCAAAACAAAAAATAGTACATCGATATCATTCAAGATATCTCCAAACTCATACACAACACTGCAGAGAAAGCGGACAGATTTCTAGGAAATACAACAACTAATATGGCGGAATGTTTGATGTCCATACACTGTAAATTCGACAGTGGGAAAATCCATAATTTGCGTAATCACGGATCCTGTGCTATGGAGATGCTTTAAGAATGAATTATGGCTCGGAATGGTAAACCCAAGTGAGGCAGAAAGCAACAACTATTCCATGAGAGAGTGTTCAAGAGGCAGAAGAAGGTCTGAAGAGAAGCAAGACACATCAGGCAAATCAAGAAACAAAGAAGAGAAGATGGCAGAAGAAGATAAGAAGCAACAAAGCCAGTAACACTACCAAAGCCGTTCAGTCATATTGGCCAGACGCTAAAGATGTAAATGAAGATGTTACCCCGGATGATATCCAACATTTAAATGTACACTTCATTAACAAACATATTAAAAGTATTTCCATGCCAAATCAACAAAATCAAAAATTCAATTGGTCGATAATCCTCATCTGGACTTTGGCATTCAGAAAGATAAAAAAAGAATTTACGCTTCAAATTTTTGAAAAGTTGTCAGTAGAAATCCATCCTTACTCACTCAAAAGCTTGTAATATCTCCTTTTTACGGTTTTAAAAGAAATATACATGATCTTCTAGAAGAAAGAACAACAATTGAGAAATACAAAATGAAGAAGCCTGAAGAAAAGGGAAATATAAATGTAGAGCCAAGTCGCCTTGTTATCCATTCAACAAACAACTATTTAGCTGCCAGTCCAGATGGATTAGCGGCAACTGCCAAGTGAGAAAAAAAAAGGACTCATATAGAGATAAACATATTCTACACAACACAAACCTATATCCCTGAGTTGTACTTCAGAAAAGGATGATACACATACATGTGTTTTACAATGGCTGGTGAGGGACGAGCCAGCGCATTGAAAAACACAGACAGAAAATCTTAAATGCCAATAGAAGCAAAAGATGGTGCAATCTATCAATGTCCACACCAATCATTTAGTATAATTTCTTAGTTGAAAATGTGATGAAATTATAAGGGGGTACCCTTATGTTTGTAACCATATCTTGATCATTTATAAAATTGTATACCTGTATGCGATTTTTTCAACATCTATATACATTATCGTATAAAATGATCCAATTTGAAGAAATTCCATCTGTTGTTTTTTGCACAAAAATGTGATATACTATATATTATTCTTCGAAAATGTGTTAACATTATAAGGGGGTACCCCTATGTTTGGAGCCATACCTTGATCATTTCAAAAACTGTGTACCTGTATTGATTTTTTCTTCATCTACATACATAATTTTATGAAATATCACAAAATGAAAAAAATTCATCTGTTTTTTTTATGCAAAAAGTTGGATGTAGTACATATTCTTGGTCAAAAATATTATGAAATTATAAGGGGGTACCCTTATGTTTGGAGATATATCATACTTAGATTTATGCTACAATATCATTTTATGCGTTGTATTTCTTCTATATGACTTGTTATCATAAAATAAAACAACACAAATAAACATATTCGTATCATCACTGAATTTGGAGGGTTCAAAAGCATATGATGGATATTTGATATTTCTCAATTTTTAAGTGCTAGGGTACATTTCTTTAATGTACTGTATCTTAAATGTAAACTAAATTACCTATCTTTGTCTGTGTTCATTATGTCATTTTGACTATTATGTATAGAAAATAACCTTAAAATACAAAATACATCCGTTAAATTCACGAGTAGGGACCCACCTTAAAGAACCAAATGTGATACAAAGAAGGTTGTATGTGTAAGTGCTTGTAGTCGATTTGACAGCCTTATATAACATGTGGCCGACCTAGAAATGGCCTTTCCTATGAACTTTTTTTGATGGTTCTTATCTATGGGATAGTACTGAACGATTCTAGCTTGGTTGCCACTTTGGCAACCTTGGGCAACTCTTTTTATCGCCGGAAATTCAAAATGGCCGCCAAATGCCTTCCACCAATAGATGAAATTAAATCCTTTCTTAAAATATTAAGTGTGGCACATCAAATTAGGGGTTTTGAGGGTCAACAAACCCATTTCCGATGTCATCTTGACATTTTGGGCTTATTCTAGGCTAGAAATCCAAGATGACCGCCAAACCTCAACCTCATTATTGTACAATGTGTAGATTTCAATAAAACAAAAGTCGCGTTACACATCTTATTTGTAGTTACAATGATCCTTGAATACATTTACTTTGCTGTTTTGGTTGTTTCCATATCACACAAACTTGTAGGACAACTTTTTTCATCGGGGGAAATTCAAAATTGTCGCCAAATAGTCCCCTACCACTGAGTAAAATGTAAACAGAAATAGCACAAGCTCTTATTTAATGGTTTCAGCTTTAACAGACTAGGATTTGTCAAAATGTAATGCAAAGATAAACATGTCATTTGTTTGATTAAAATGGTACTCAAAAGACAAAAATAAAGTTTCCCTATTGATCATGTTGATATATGACCAGTTTGTTTAACGCAGGGGATTCTAGAGTAAGCAAGTAAACTCGAGGTAACTTGGCTATCTTGGCTCTTTGATCATCATGGCAATTTCTTTGCTTGGTCTGTATCGCTTTTTTTTCCAATCCTCAATAATGCAATAGAAAGTGTTTGATGTTTTCTTTACAACAGTCCCTTTGTGTAATTTATGTTGAGTTGAGCAATCTACTATATTTATGTTTAACGTTAATGATGATATGTACCATTTTGCAATGGAATTCTGAACCTTACATCTCTATCCTAGCTATCTATACTTAAAATGAAACTTTGTAAGAATAGAATGTCTTCAAATTTGGCAGAACAATTTTAATTATGTATGCTTCTTTGAATCATTTTGGCTGGAAGTACCACTAATGAGCATTCATTGTCCGAATCATGCATGTCTGGTGCATCGAATGTATTCTTCTATGAAAGAAGGCTGCCCAATCGTAACAGGGTTAGCACTCTCCTTTCTCTTCATAAGGCCGGTTAAGTTTGTAAATGAACAGGACTTTCAAAATTTCATCAGCTATCATTACATCTTAGGATAATTTTAATTTTGGTTGGAGATTTCCTCTGTTTTTCTCTACATTGATTCAAAATTGAATCTGAGGAATCTGCAACTGTGGTAAGATGAAATGGTACCACGTATGTTTTGTCATGTAAAACTCAAGTGGGTGAAATCTATCTTGAAAGCAATTGTCTTGGATATCAGTGTTCCATACAGTTTGAAGGTTGTTTCTAAATCATACATCTTAAACAGGTCTTCATTCCAAATGTTTTCTTACAACACAGAGTATTTGGTTGAAGAGTAAGACGTAGTCAGTGTGACACGCTTGAAATGAATCTAGAACAGAACAGGAGCATAAGTCGAAAGAACAGTGACAGGGAAATGATCTATGTCAAGATCATGCAGAAATCCTGGAAGATCTTTGCTCCTTTGAATTCCTTTTGCAGACTTTCAAATAGGACAATCACTAAAGTGTTTGACAATCCATAGCCCTATGATGTAGATTCTTGCTTCAGGTCGACTCTTATCCCCCTTTCTTAAAATACAAAATATTTGCAATTTGTTTCTATCTTAAAGATTCTTCTCTTTTACGTTTTGAGAATGTGCAATCTATGTAAAAAGTGCATGTGTAAGCTCATATCGACAAAAGGAAATTACACGTGAATTATACCACCTTTGGGATCACAAATAATATTTAACGTCTTCAAATTCATTAGCATCATTTTAGAGCAGATAAATTTACAGCATGGACCAGACATGCACCTTTCGGGTAATAAACACTCGTCAGTGATAAGATGCACCACAGTTATTCGTAACGAAATTGGAATATTGAAGTGAGGAGTCATTTTATGTTTAGCCTTTAATGAACTAATAAGCAAAATGACACCAGATATGGATTTGGCCCTTAAAAGTCCTGATTAGATGTGCTACACTTGATATATCAAGTAATTATTACATTTTACACAGTAGTAGGAGACTTTTAGGTGGCCATTTTAAATTTCCCACGATAAGCAGAGTTGTCCCAGAAGTATGTGTTAACTGAAAACAACCAAAACAGCAAAATAAATCTATTCTAGGACCATTGCAACTAAGATATGTTACATCAACGTTTTATTGAAATGTTCACATTATACCATAATGAGGTTGAAATTTGGCGGCCATCTTGAATTTTAGTCCTGAATGAACTCAAATTGTAAAAATAACATCGGAAATGGGTTTGTTGACCCTCAAAACCCTTGATCTGATGTGCCACACTTAATATCTAAAGAAAGAATTTGATTTCATCTATTGATGGGAGGCATTTGGCGGCCATTTTGGATATCCGACGATAAAAAGAGTTGCCCAAGGTTGCCAGAGTGGCAACCAAGCTAGAATCGTTCAGTACTATCCCATAGATAAGAATCATCAAAAAAAGCTCATAGGAAAGGACATTTCTAGGTTCGGAAATTTTCAAATTGATAGGCGAAATACGCCTTAAATTCTCTCTATAGTGAATAGTATGAAGAAGGCATATTCCGCCTAATAAGGCGTATTCTGCCTAGGTCAAGACGGAAACTGCCTAATCTTAGGCGTCCTCATTTAAATACATGTATTTCGAGTCATATACCGGAAACCGCCTTATACTATAATGTGTGCCATATAGGGAGAGTAAACGGAATCCGCCTGGAAAATAGAAAATATAACGCCTAGAGTCAGGGTGGAATATTTCGTACAGGCGATCATTCGATCTTTTGATTTTTCGACACTTTACACAACATTACCACCTTCTAAATTGAAAGAAATGTTAAACGTCTTCAAATTCAATATAATCATTTAAGAACAGATACATTTTCAGCACGGACCAGACATGACGTTTCGGATACTTAACCCTCGTCGGTGATCCTCAATCTAAACAATGTAATGTTGCCAAAGAGTGTGAAAATTATTATGTCCCAAATTTTACCGAAAGACGTAGCAGGATGGATGGGATATGATGCTTCAGGACCCACGTTTAAGAAATTTCAAGAAATTTTAAAAACAAATTTCTGAATGCGTTGAAGAGACGATCAACCGAAGTTGATCGAACTTTGCAAGGCTCGCAAAAATTATAAGTAATGCGTTTACAAGCAAGAACAGCAATCGCAAATATATATTTATTGTTGTTAACTATATATGACAAAACCTAGTTTGTAAAATAAGTCCGATTCTAAAAATAAGTACTGGAAACGTGGAATTTTCGCTAGGGGGTAATTTTTGCGTTATTGGTGATTGAAGTATTATCGCTAAAATAACCCCACGCGAAAATTACAACCAGTATACAATTATAGATACTCCCGATTTCGCCAAAATTACCCCAACAAGTAATGTTTCAATGGTTAATTCGCGAAAATAACCACGTTTACAGTACACTGAAACAGATATAATTCGGATGTTAAACTACCTGATCGACAACATTTTTGTGGTGTTTCGAGGAAAGGTCTAGAGGCAAATTGTCGGAATTCCAATGGGAACCAATTGTGCCCCATTCCTTGCCGACATATTTTGTTTACTTGTACGAAGCTGAATTCATTCAATCATTGGTCTATGAAGGAAAGAGGCACTTACAGCTTCTGACTATAACTTCACTTACAGATATATAGACGATGTGCTGTCCATCAATAATCCAAAATTCGCGGATTACCTTAGCAAAATCTATCATTCGGAGCTTGAAGTCAAAGAAACTACAGAAACAAATAATTCAGCATCCTATTTGGACTTGTCCAACGACACTAATGGTCAACTGAACACCTCATTCTATAACAAACATGATGACTTCAATTTTAGCATCATAAACTTTCCTTTTCTGAGTAGCAACATCCCTTCATCTCCCGCTTATGACATGTTCATATCTCATTTGGTACTTCATGCCAGAGTGCGTACCAAATAAACAAATTTTGTTCTGAGAGCTAGGCGTCTTCCAGATAAGCGTATCAATTAGGGATATGTTTGAGACAAGGATACGTTTGGGACCGGCTAACATCGTTACTGAGGAAGTTCTATGGTCGATACGGGAGATTCGTCCTACACTATGATGTCCTATTGTCCAGAGTGGTGGATGATATTCTGTTTAATGAGTTAAAGAATATCCAGACGATAATCTCAACAGCACTCACAATAAAGCGATTGAACCCGCCCAATGTCGTTTGCAAAACAATATTAGAATAGAAAGAACTGGCTAGCCGTGGCTTTTATTATCTAGACATTTCCCGACTCTCATGAACCTGTCAAACTATCACCAGTTATTTCTTTGTTACGCAGCCGAAAATGGGCGGAGCTTAGCGGACTGGAAGTCTGTTGGAAAATTTACGCAAGGAGAGATCTATAGTACATATAGGGAGAAAATCTCAAGTCATATTATTATACAAAACACAGGAGGTATTTTGAAATTCAGACAAGGTCGGCGAGTATACGTGTACGTTATCAATAGAGATAGAGGTATTTCGAAAGCACAAAAAGACCCATGTAGACAATACTGACATTTTTGTAATCTATATTCTTTATCGTGAAATTGGATCATATCGTGAACTTACGTTTCAGTACACAAGTACTTTCCTACCGAAACCCGTAAGTCCTTATTCATTCAGGATAAACATGAATAAGAAAGGAATGACTATGGAAATGGTCTCGTTAATTCACGTTGTTCTACATATGTCGAATTCAAACAGGTAGCATTTAGGCTATGTAACTATGCATAACGCTATTACATGAACGTAATTTCTTTAAATACAAAAGAAAGAAATTAAAACAAAGTGTATATCTACGTAATCCGGATATCTACATCATTGAGAACTAATCGTGGAAAATGAACGTCTTAACTCGGTATCAATTACCCATTGGTCTACTGTCCTGTTCACTAAATCCAGAGCACCCTGTTTTCCCTAAAAGATCACAATATCATCTTCTAAAAGTATATCAATTTTATAGTACACCTTTAGCAGTAACAGAAAATACCATTGTTATGGCTGTACGTCAATTTAGCTAGAAATAGGACAGGAAATTAAAAGTCTACGTGGATTTTCTATAGTAAAATCACTGAAAATGCGTGACGTCGGACACTTTGACGTCATTGTTTACTATCGTTGACACGGAGAACAATATGGCAGCGGCTTGACATTAACATGGAATTTCCCATATACATTTTATTTTTCATATTGCAGTTTGAAGGCAGCTGAAAGGGTAAGTTTAAGTTGATTTCCAGTTACGACTAAAGGAGGTCAATTCTTGGAAACAATAATTAAAAGGAAATTTTTTCAGACGACAGAATAAATCGCCAAAACAGGGTGCTCTGGATTAAGCGAACGGGGCAGTAGTTGGTTTATGAGCAGTTATTTTGTGTGTAATAGTTGAATGATGTCTTTATTGATAGATCTTTCTTGTCGCTTTGATGTCCCTTTTGTTGATTGTCGACTCTTGTGTTTATACATTGGGTGTTTCGTTGTCTTGCTATGAGTGCTGAAGCCGAGTTCAGTCTCTAATAAAATTATTTATGACGATAAATATCCCTTTAGTCAGAATGTTAAATCAAGAAATCAAATAGTCAAACTCTGCTGCCAGAATGCAGCTCTCTAGATAAACATTTCTAAATACGATGTAGGAGACTAGCAGACATGCATATGTCGGGTAATGGATCCAAGTGAGATAAAGAAGATCCTGTCGAAAACGCCTAATGCTGCATCTCCTTTAACTCGGTTATGTATATTTGATGAGATCCATTTTTTTGCCCTCATCATGTAACGATTCTACAATCAAAACATTCATCAGTTTTGACCCTTTCTATACACTGACGGATGTTGCAGTAGGTGCACATCCTTCCTGATCTTATTTCTAATGGGGATTCACTTCTACTATTTTACATGATATTTTTATAAATTTGTTTTCTTTTGTATTTATCAAGGCTTGTATGCCAATAGAGTCAGCATCTCCTATTTGCATGCAACACCCGTCGTTTCAACTCGACATCCGATTACTTCCATTTCGGAAGATACAAGTATATTCTGTGGTTGGATGTTAAACGTCTTCAAATGCAATAGCATCATTTAAAATCTGATAAATTTACAGCATGGACCAGAATGGTACAAATGGTCTAAGACAGAATATCATTCTCCACTCTGGACAATTGGACATCATAGTGTACGATGGGTTTCCCGTAGCGACCGTGGATCTTCCTCAGTGACAATGTAAGGCGATCACAAGCGTATACCTGACGGAGAAGCTTATCTGAAAGACGCCCATAGCTCTCAGAACAAAATCTGTATATTTGCTACTTGCTCTGGTATAACGTATCAATTGGGATATGAACACGCCATAAGCAAGCGATGAAGGGATGTTGCTACTCAGAAAAGGAAAGTTTGTGATGCTGAAACTGAAGTCATCACGCTTGTCATAGAGTAGGGTGTTCATGCTCGTTAGACCAGAAGGCTGGTCCATAGCAATTGGACACTTCCTTTTCATTATGATGCGGCAATGAAAAACTCATCCCTGCCATACTTTACACAGCTAATTGTGCCTCGTATGAAATTCATGCGAAATTTACATGATCTTTACATAAAAGTTCACATGAAATTTATGTGAAACGAGCATGAACATGAAAGTTTTTCATGAAATTCATGTGAAGTCTATGAAAGGAATTTCATGTGAATTCAATTTCGCATGGAGATCACAAAGAGAAATGTATGTGAAATTCATCTGAAATAATTTCAATACATTTTGTATATGTAAATCTTATGCGAAATTCATATGAATTTCACATGAACTTTCATGATGCTCATTTCATATGAATTTCATGTGAGGTACAATTGGCTGTATATAAGGTTAAGATCCATCAATAAAGCTCCTTTAGATATCCTTTGAGATTCTAATTCAATTCGAGTTTCTTCAACGCATTCACCCTTGTCGCTGATTTTTTTTATCCAATTGTCACGAGTGTTAAACAGTTGAAAGATCCATATATAGCCACACTATTTCTTTTTGGTTCTAATTATAGCGAAGGTAACAAGCGTCAATATTCGAAATTGATACCCTGAGTCACTGTAGTCTAAACTTCCATATTTGGTATAAATGTTTAAGCATTGGCAAAGAGGATCCTGGACGAGTTTTTATAAACAGTCAGTTACACGGTAAAATATACATTTGCTAAAACAAGCGCTTGAAGGAGAATACACCTCGCATATCGTAAGTACTACTATTTCTCTACGACAGTTATGTATACTATCATTTTCTATTATCTAATTTGCGATGACAACGTTTGGATAAAGTGTAATTGCCTTGTTTTGCTCTTTACGCAAAGCCTCATAACCAGTTAATGAAAAGCAAAAATAAAAGCCGAACGCGAAATAGTCCAAAATTCTCAATCGTAAGGCTTACAAAGGAGCTGATAAGGACCGTTTTTAGCCCTAAATCCCATGTCGTATTTCTTCCACATGACGATGTTTGTGCAGCAAAAAATAATCATTATAGAATTAAAATGTATTTGAAGACTGTTTGTATGCTTTACTTTTCGATTAAGTACTCTTAAAACTGTAAAATGAAGATCCCAAGAGGTAGGGGGTACTCGGGTAAGAAAACTGATAATATCGATAAAAACGTAGAAATTTAAGAATATTCTGCCTAAAATGGATAAATATTAACTACAAGATATCAAATATGTCTACATTGTACTTTTTTTTTCGAAATTTCTATCGCCTTTAATCGAAAAAAAAAAAAAATGAAATCCGGAACTCAAAGTACGGTCTTATTTTGTATTCAATAGCTATAATAGAAGCTTTTAGCGTGAAATATACATTAGCGGAGATATGCACATCGCTTTTGCTTATTTCGTTTCTGACTCTTGTACATTTCATTTGATCACATTTAGATCACGTTTTGATGAATTTAAAAGGAAAAATAGTCAAAATATGCACCCCTTCCATTTTGGTTTTCCGTCTCTGTGGTATTGTCCCCGGAGAAACAGAACTTCAATTTTCAAGAAAATTTTTATCATGGATATACACCTTCAGTATAAGTGGCGTTCTGTATATCCGGGGAGAACAAAAAAACTTTTCCGCTTTCTATTGATTTCTATGGGAAAAAGACAAGTTTTGACCCAAATTTAAGCAAATTTTAGATTATGATGGGATACCGTATGTGTATTTATTTAACTAACATTTTCTGAAAATTTCCATTTTCATTCCACGTTTTAGGACTGATTTTACGTCTTATCTTATCAGCTCCTTCTTGTAAGCATATAAAACAAAACTTTTCACAAAAATCAGACAAACAGACGGAGTCTAGAACCCAGCTCTATAAAAACACGAAGGACAACTTTATGTAATGAACAATCTCCAGAGTCCAGTGCAAGTGCGGAATGCAGTGTATAATACAATGATTTATTTTGACTACAATTAAACGTTGTCTCAGAAAACTTAGCCCACACTGCAATAGATACTTATTATGAGGAATAAAGAAAACAGTGTCATGACACGTGTCCCATCCTTTTGGTAAAGGAAATTAACACATACCATTCACACGAGATGAAAGACTCTATTACATTTGATAAAAGTTTAGGTTTCTATGATTTATCTTTATTATTCGCTCATTTTATTTGAAAGGTATCACTGACGAGGGTTTTAAGTACTCGAAACGTGCATGTCTGGTCTATACTGCTGTACCTGTTCTTAAATGATGCTATTGAATTTGAAGACGTTTATAACAATTGAATAGATGTTTCACGAAGGAATCAAAGACCTACAGGCATAACGTTTTTCTCTTTCTAATGTAGTGTCTGTCTGTCTGTCTGTAAAAACCTGAACCTTGTGAATAATTTGTGAATAATTTGGGAAAAATACTTGATTTTCACTTGTATATCCGTTGTGCGAAGACTTCTCCTTTGGTACATTGATTCGACCTTGATCTTGCTTGGACTAAGCATATACACAGAAGAGAAGTGCCATAATGTTTCATAATATAAGTACATTTTGTGTATGATACTTTTTACCTATAAATGAAAAAAAATATCACCGGCAAAACCATGAATGAACTTCATTTAATACATAGATCCGTGCTCACATAGGATTACACATAGAAATATCACCAAAGAACTTGAAAAAGGTTAATGATTAGGGCGCCAGCCACGATTTGAAACAAAAAATAATTTAAAACGAATCCACATAGATCAAACAGAAGCGCTTATTTGTTTCTCAATAATACCGGTACGTACGACCCCATAGACGGATATGACTTCCCCTGGAATCAGGATGTAAAGGTAACACGTTGTAGGGTAATCTATTCTCGTGAACGAATATTTCAAATATTCCAACTGTTTACCTTCTTGAAGAAAATTAATGCACTAGACACGTGTTTCGGATTGTAAATCCCCATCAGCATGATCAGTGATGCTTCCATTCAGACACAGCCAAAATTCATTTTAGTAGCGCCCTCTAGTTTCAGTTTTGAATTTTGTCTATCTACTTGGCAAAGAGTGCGCGGCTCGAAATCTCCTGTAGGTTCAATTACCATTTAAGTATTCTTTTTTAAAGAGTGAAAAGGAATTTTACCAGAACTCTGATAAAAAGGAATATAGGCCTGCGACTTTATACTTGAAGCATCACTGATGAGAATTTAATATTCGAAACACGTGATCAATTTGGAATTTTCTTCACGAAGGTATAGAGCTGGAGCACTTCCGTATTATTATTATAAACACTTATTTCATGTTGCAGTGTGTAGCAGTTAAAATCGTTTCCCATGACCTGATGTGTAGAAGTGTATTAATTACTTCTTTTCAGCTCTGTCGCCTGTTTTGGCCCTTTATCGATTTGACATCATAGATATTATTTTGCTATTTCGAAAACTTGTCATTCCATTCAAAACTATCACCGAAATTAAAGGAGGTTGACATCTTAGCACCATCCCTCATATGCTATTTTGAACATATATTTTATTTGGTTATGCTACTGAATCGACCGCACAGGAAATTTGGAGCCGTGCACTATTTGTATAAAGTAAATGTACAAATCTAAATTCAAAAACATTAATGAGGGCGCTACTGAAATGAATTTTGGTGGTTCCGCTGGAAGCATCACTGATGAGAATTTTTAATACTCGAAACACGTGTCTGGTGCAGGAAAAATTGGTTTGGAATTTTCTTCATGAAGGTATAGAGTTGGAAGACTTCCGTATTTTAAAATAATATAATTTGGGTAATGGTCAGGTCATTAAATGTAATTGTAATTCTAACATGACTTTCTCCCTATATGTACTATACTGTAGAACTCACCTGGTGTAAAATCTCCTACAAGCTTCCAGTTCTTTAAGCCTGCCCATGCACGTGCTATAGAGCTCGTGCAGAACAATATTAGAATAGAAATAACAACAAGCTAGCTGTGATTTGTTGTCCAGCAATTCCTCTCGTTACATGAAGTTGTTATTTCTTTTAAGATGTGAAAGGAAACGGTTAATAAATTACAGATGATACTCTTGACATAAAAAGAAGTGAGGAGATCTCCAACAAGACCCCGTTGCAGCATCAACAGTAAAACACCAAAACACCCGATGCAAAAACACAAAAGACGAGTACAGTACGAGACGGAAAAGAGACACACGACATGTAAACATCAAACACAAAAGACTACACATAAACCGACGAGACCAATGGGTAACCGGTGCCGACTTTGGACGGCCATCGTCACGCAAGTAGCAAATGGTGTGGTTATCCTGGATTACGTGCGCACAACCCTCTCACTTCTCCAATTACCCAGAGGTCTCGAAGAACGTACAATTGTGGTGTAAAACAACCTCCTCACTGTAAGATGACATCACACAAACAAGACCGCGAAACGCAGAGGCCCCAGAGACACAGATGAATATGTAAATGGATATAAAAAGAGGGCATGCGTAATACAGTCCGTGCTCTGCCGGCTGTAGCGAGCTCATGTATGTAATCACCCGAGGATTCGTGTTGAGGATATGTGTTGGCATTTGCATAAGATATGCAAATGCCAACACATATCGACAAATTCGAGAGCCCTTGCTAATACGGTAAAAGCAATTTGAAATATAGACCAACATTGGCGGTCATGTTAATATTTTGTAAGACATATCACGCCATATTTTTTTCAGGGCCCATCGGGCCAGATATTTGTTTAATTCACCTATTAACAGCAACTGCATTACCCGGTACACATATTTTTATTATAAATATTTTCTTTTTGCTGTCTTTTTGTCCGGAATTGAATGTTTTTGTCAACCAAAATCTGGAACCAGATTTTTGCAAATTAATTAAAAGTCTTCCTCCCCTAATCCCAATAAATTTAAGATGGTTAATTCTAATAACATTGAGATATTGATCAACATGAAATAGAAATTAGAGTGAAATTAGTCTTTGTGCGAAAGATTTACGGATTGAAACGCCCTGTAGCTCAGATATCCTCTGTTAAATTGACATTTATTTTGGAAGAATGCACAACTAAAGAATAAGGTCTAAATCATCAACACAAAAAATATAAAAGCCTTACCTTCTTTATTCATGCATATATAGATACTAATTTGTCCGTCTAAACTTCAAACACAACTTTCCATATGAAACATGTGTACGGCATGTAACATCCCATAATATTCCAAATACTCAATTAGCACTCAAATGAGTTAAAGAAGATCCTGACGATAATCTCAACGGCACTCACAATAGAACACCAAATTGAGCATCGACGGACCCCTAGCAAGCTAGAGGTGGCACCAGGTGCCCGGGAGGAGCAAACATCCCCTGTTGACTAGCCGCACCCGCCGTCGATGTTCACGCACGAGAATGAAAAGAATATATAAAATAATACACTGTCTGAGGCCACGTCTATATAGAAAGTGCTATGGCGACAATGTCAGGGAAAAATATTCAAAACACTTACTGTCAACCCCTCGCGGGGAACTTTTTTACGAGCTCCACACGGCAAAGGGCATTAGTGTGACACAAATGAGTTAAAGAAGATCCTGACGATAATCTCAACAGCACTAACAATAGAGCACCAAATTGAGCATCGACGGACGCCTAGCAAGCTAGAGGTGGGACCAGGAGCCCGGGAGGAGCAAGCATCCCCTGTTGACTTGCCGCACCCGCCGTCTATTATATTCAAAACACATTCCACTTAGGCACAGTCCATTTGATATTCTGGGGGGGGGTTCGAAAAAATAATTTTGCTCTCAATTTTGATGAAAAAAATTAATTTGCTTATGGTGCGACAGAAAAAAAAATAATCTTGCTCTTACAAGTAATCTGAATTTGAAGAATTACCATGAAATTTTGCTAAAATTCTTGAAAATTTTCCGGCTCACTTCGCTCGCCGCAGTTTTCAAAGTGTAAATAAAAATTTTTGGCTCGCTTCGCTCGCCATAGTTTTCCATCAAAACATTTAGTTCATATATTTGAAGATGTCAAAAGTTATACATGTATGTGAATGAAAAAAGGGCTTCCTTAAAAGCTTAAGTACTGTTCCATGTAAGGATCAAAATAATTTGGCACATCAAGGTTCTGGATTTTGTTGAAACTTCACACACCTAATTGACTTCTACCCTCATGCAAAGAAATGTTATTCATTTTTTTATTATACGTCCGGTAACCATGGAAACGGGATTTCTTTTTCTTGAGCTCTGGGCTCTCTATCATAGGTGTGAAATAGCAAAATCCAGCCATTTTGAATATAATTTTTTTTAATGTTATCATAATCAATTTATATAAAACTTTCACTAATGGTAAAGCATGTAACTTGGTTTAATATAAATATACAACATTTGGATATTTGGTGACAAAACATGGAAATTATAGAAATTTGACAAATGCAAATTTTCGATTTTTGCGATTTTTCAGAAATTCATCAAAAATGCTCATTTTCAAGTTGTATTTTAAAAAATTGGCAAAAAGATTACACAATTTAAAGTTATATACGATAAAGAATGCATTTTACTCTACTTAAAATAGCAATAAAATAGTATGAAAAATTGCGTGGAGGAAAATTACAGAAAATCAAAAAAATTGATTTTTTACCAAAATAAGCAATAATTTTATGGTTGCTACAACATTGACTATAGCATTTTGGCAAAAATAATTTAATTAAATGTAAAAAACATATATATTCTCATCAGTATTCAATGATTCCATGTATAATTACGTGAAAGATATGAAATCTATGTCGAAATTTAGAAAATGGTTACCATAGCAACCAACATAAAACAATAAGATATGTAAGACTTCGCTGGTCTTTTTCACACAAAATATTGCTAATTTTGGTGTATAAGAAGGAAAATGGAAATGAAAATTAAATGAATTAGTATGAAAATGAAATCTTTATCATTTTCATAAGTTAGTCCCAAAAAGGAATGAATCATTCAAGACAAAATATAGTACATATTTTCACCAAAAGATAAATTAATACGTAACTTAATACAATGTTTTCACCGGTACATTGGTGGACTTGAACGATGCAAAGAAGTAGTAATCCTTTATCTTATGTATTGTAATATGTGATGAAAATACATTCAATAATGTTACCATAGCAACCATTTTTACATTTATTGTATAAGAATAGATATGTCGCCTGATTAATATATGTGTAATGAACCATGAAAGTAAGGCCATGTAAAATAAAATCTATGTTTCTCAGACACCGCCGTGCGCTATAATTTGCCGCCGACGAGACGTTTTTATTGCAACTACAGAAAAAAAAATAGGAGTCAGGACAGTCACTCTTCTCATAGACTAGAGTCGATCATACTCTGCCATGTCAATGTTTACTGATTAGAAAGGCTTCATCTTCCCTGTATGGCCTGGTTATTGGCACATTAATGGCTGTCTACAGTAAATGCCAAGTCTCTCCCTATAGCATAGGCAAAAGGTTAGATTTTTGTTGTAAGTGAAATTTCCCATCCGTAAACAAACGACTCTTACGAGATTGCCCTCCGAAGATATTTCCGCGTTGAAATCGTTCCCGTGCCACATTTCAGACCAACACGCTGCTTCAAATACGATGAGATCGATTTATCACAGTCATATAATTTCACCCTCTGCGTTTCCAGAGGACATAATATATAGAAACTGCACTCCGATTTGCAGAAAACACATGGAGGAACAGGGTGCCGCCATATTGTTTACCTTCGTAACAACGCCCTCTTCCATTAAGAACGATAACTCTAGTACTATTCGGCACACAAAAATTGAATATTTCTTTACTGAAAACGATCACATTTATGATTTTTCACAACTATTTTATTTTTAATTGTCGTAGAATCGATCTCGAACTTTACCATTTTAAAAGAATTTTCGTAAAATGGTGTTGCCTTTTTTTATACAATCAAGCAAAGTTGGGTATATTTCTATAGAAAACATAAGGAAAAACTTCTTCTACAGTGAATTTAAAATTGCGATTTATTCAAAATTAACAAAAAATTGACCCATTTCCCTTTAGGAATTTATTTGTACTTGTAATGTGAATAACTTATCCAGTTTTAGTAAAGTTTCATAACATTGCATGTGCCAAGCATATATAAGAATTTTCTGATTCTTACGTGGAACGGTACTTAAATATTTTATCAATATTTATGTATTGCTATTTAAGTACATGTTGCATGTAGTCTGATTTTATGTTCCTGTAAGCTTGGAAGGAGATCTTCAATTATTCACCAATTTACAATTCTCTGTAACATTTAAAAATCTGTCTAGGAGAACTTCCCCTCAGACCCTCTTATACATGTGATATACATGATGTACCTTATATTAAATATTGAGAATTGTATTGTAAAAATCTTTTATCTCTGTTTAAAAGTGAATTGAAAACTTGGATAAAAATAAACTAATATATTAATATTTAGAGTTTTGAGTAAAAATATAAATAATTTCTATTGATAAAACACAAACATTCTTAATACATGTATGGACATCACTTTGTAAAAAAAATTTCCTTGCTCCAACTTTGCAACAGGGGATGCTTACTCCTCCCGGGCACCTGGTCCCACCTCTAGCTTGCTAGGGGTCCGTCGATGCTTAATTTTGTACTCTATTGTGAGTGCTGTTGAGATTATCGTCAGGATCTAACTCATTTGCAAGAAAAAAATAATTTTGCCCCGATCCGGGGCGAAAAAAATAATCTTGCTCCGACAAAAAACCCAAGCCCCCCCCCCCCCCCCCTGAATAACAAATGGACCGTGCCTTACTGATTTCTAAAGTCCAAGCACTCAACAAACAATCAACTACTGTATTTCCCCATGTTTCTAAGTTCAAACACTCAACTAGCTCTCAACTTAAATATTTACTAAGTTTTTGGATTGAACTAGGTCTCAAGAGATGTACCGATCTGAAATTTTCGAAAACAAAACACTCAACCAGCTCTCAACATTCCTTATCAGTTGAGCATTACACTCAACTTATAACACTCAACTTTCTGCTAAAAAAGTTGAGCCTTAGTTGAGACTAAGCTGAGGTCTAGTTTAGTTGAGCCTCAACTTTTCTTTTTCACTTGGATACACAGGATCTCACAGGGACTCAACTGTCGGTAACGATGTATTATCGCTAAATGTTTTAAGGCGTAATGTGTATCATGAACAACTACCGATATAAGCCGATGTTTGACAAAGTTTGAGTCCTATAGCATCATATCCCAGCCATTTCGCCACGTCTTTCGGTATATTTAGGACATAATTTCAGATTTTGGTCATATTTCATTGTTTAGATTGATGATCACTGACGAGGGTTTATTACCCGAAAGGTGCATGTCTAGTCCATGCTGTAAATTTATCTGCTCTAAAATGATACTAATGAATTTGAAGACGTTAAACATTTGTGCCACAACTCTTTTATGCCGAGTTGAATGTCGATTGATTTTAATGTCAAAAAGCAAGGAACACATTTAATGTTCTTTGACCTGATCAATAAATATACTGGACTTACGCTTGCAGCACCATAATCGTACAGGTATTACCTTAAATACTACGTACAATTTGAACATCTATATATCACTTGCATAAATTAAATCTCACATTTATATTTTATAGACATTTTTATTCTCGGGTACACAACATTTCTGTGAACTTCGAAAATTAATATTTGCATTTACAGTATATAAAAATATGTCTCATACTCAAGCCAGAGCGCGCTTCCGCAATCAGCCAATCGCTTGAATAACTGCATTGTAGGATTGTTTTGAAACATGGAGTAAACAAAGTACATACTTCTGCTCATTCACTGTCTATTTTACTTAATTCCTCGCGATAGATAAAATCACAATTAATTATAAGAAGTTGTATTCATACATTGCTTTTCATTAAGTTATCCGGAAAAGGTTGATTTCAGGTAACAAGCCATGTTAAACATCGAACAATTTCAAATGACTAGCATCACGTATCTTGACAAATTCTTGAAAAAATTTGCCGTTGGATTTTCATTTGTTTTTCATTTCTTAAAAGACGATGAATACTTTGACTATAACCACATATCAAGCTTCTATCTATTCATCAGTAAAACAACGAGAATTACATAGAGAAATTAACCATTCAGTGAGAGTTGTGTCAAATTCAAAGCATTTTTTCCCAAAATTCGTAAGCCTTTCGATTGTGGCTTTTGGAATGTGGTTTCGGATTTCTTGTTTGACTTTCATTCACTAACTTTAAAGACATCCATCTGTCCACTGCATGTCAAGCCTATAATTATTCTGGCTTTTGATTGTTTATGTTAGATAACTTTTCTTGTACGTTTCTTCTCAGATTCCAATAATACCGATTGTCGATTCCTTTTCGTCTTCATTCTCTTCCACATGTTCTCCGTTTGGCATATTTGACACATTTTGACAGCAACATCAACAATGTCTTCCGCATTTGCAATGGAGGTACATATAGTTAATTAGATAAGTTGTCCGTTGTGTTTCTGTGACGCTTTGTCATCGTCTCGGTCTGTTCAGATTATATTGGGGTAGCGATTTTAAAAGCAATCATTTATGATAGTTTCTCCTGCGTACAGTTCCATTTCATTTGTCTTGGACTAGAAATTTGAACCCAAATCTTTAACTTGGTCAAAGTCCAAGGTCAAGGTCGTTATCTCAAATCGTAAAAATTAAAGTTCCCGCGAGTGTTTTAAATGTCTTTTCCCTTACATGATCGCCATGACACTTTCTATATAGACATAACCTTATACAGTGCATGTTTTGTAGATATCGTTTTCATTTTCGTGCGTGTACATCGACGGCGGGTGCGGCTAGCCAAACAGGGGATGCTTACTTCTCCCGGGCACCTTGTCCCCTCTAGCTTGATAGGGGTCCGTCGATGTTCAACTTGGTGCTTGAGTGCTGTTGAAATTGTCGTCAGATCTTCTTTATCTCAAATGTTACAACATAAATTGGAAGGTCTTGTTATGGGCAGCCTATGTGACTGTACAATATTATGTTTCTACTGCATACAGTTCCTTCGATTTTGCTTCAACCAGAAACTTTGACCAAATTGTTGACGGACGACAGATAGACAGACATCGTCAATCTATAGACCGGAATTGCCTTGCAATCAGGCTAATAAAAGAAAGCAGATTTAAGATACATTTTTCATAGAGTATGTCGATTTAAAATCCTCATGCACAAAAGTGTCAAGTTTTGGTTGGAACTGCAATTTTGACTTTAATATGAAAGTCAGTAAGGTTTTACTTATGTAGCATTTCTTAAATATTTCGTTCGATATATTAAGTTTAAAAACAAAATTCCAACAAATGTTAGACGTCTTCAAATTCAATAGCGTCATTTTAGAACAGAGAAATTTGCAGCATGGACCAGACATGCAAGTTTCGGTACTTAACCCTCGTCAGTGATCCTCAACCTTAACAATGTAATATGGCCAAAGAGTGTGAAATTTATTATGTCCAAATATATACCGAAAGACGTAGCAGGATGGTTGGGATATGATGCTACCGGACCCAAGTAAAATCAATATTGCAGAGACAACGGGGGACTCATACATTTGGATTCCCTTTGGATGAAGTTCAAATAAAATCATTTCTTTTGCAGCGTGATGGACATTTCTTTAAGATCATATATACAAATGAATACCAAATAGTTTGAAGACAGGTAGATATAACTCATGCATGAATGACCGGACCCTATATTACAGATTTCGCTTCTACCAAGTTTAATTTACATTAAAGGGACGGTATCCATGAAAATTAATTTTACAAATTTTGGAATGCAAAATATTTCTTTTCATATGAAAGTATACATTTTCATTTGTATAAATTCAAATTTTCAGGCGAATCTAACGCATTAATTCGCAGTTATAGACCTTTAAAAACGTCATTTTGAATTTGGGGTGCGCAGCTCTAAGTCATTCCACTAGCGCCACCTACAATGTACAGAGGTTTTACAATAGAGATATATGGAGATTAATTATTAAAACATCGACAATATTAGGGTCGTTACTGCATATTTTCAAATAAAACTTTTTATGGCTAATTTTTTCCTCTTTCGAGACCCCTTGGAATAGATTTTACGTTTTGAATAAAATTTATTTTCAGGGACACTGTATCTTTATTATAAAATTCCGTTGCACTATATGCTCGAGGTCGAAAAAGAGGAAATCCAAATTAAATTAAATTAAATTGAAATATGGTGACCAAAAGTCTTAACTTGAATTTCATATATCAAGAGACGCTGACTCTCCTGGTCTCACTTTGAAATGTTATTCATTCCGAGGTTCGCAACCGTTCCAATGTAAATTCTAATGATTATGACTTGCCTTCACTACTTTGAGCCTGAAGAACTGATAGGTACTCCTTTGATGTTTATATAAAATATATTGTGATGACAAATGTGCAGTTCGGTGCACAATGTTCAAGCTTTTTTTATCTGAATAAAACATAATTGCGAAACAAGAATGCTTCGTCGGCATCTTTTCCTTGAAACAGCTGTTATGTTAAAGGTAAAACATTCTCCAAGGTCAAGGTCAATTATTTGTACCAATGAATAGGTCACAAATGTAATATGAAAGCCCCATCACTATATATCAAGAGTTATGGCAAACGTAATGCATTTCAAAACTTGGTCATGCCCCAAAGAATATAACAAAAGTTCAATTTTGGTATGAATGGAAATGTCTGGCCGCAAGCCTTTGGGTAACTTAAAAATACATGTGGAGTGCTAAAACCCTATCAGCTAACATTCATGAGTTAAAGCCAAGGTTATACAGTTTTTGTAGACAATCAGATAAAACAATTCCCTAGAATCTTTGATAAAGGGTCAGAGAAATAGTTTGAAAGTATTTTCGCAAAAAAGTTGGGTAAGTTTCATTGAGGCTTTAGAAAGAAATTGTATTTAAATTGTTACAATGTGCGCGTTCATTGTGCCGTGAGATAGTCTTTATTATACACAAGATCAAAATGTCAGAGGCAACATTGGGTTTATGCATCTCCCTTATGCATTTCTGTTATCAAAATTTCTTGAAATGTGGGTCCTGTAGCATCATATCCCACCCATCCTGCTACGTCTTTCGGTAAATTTTTGTACATAATGATTTTCACGCTCTTTGGCAATATTACATTGTTTAGATTGAGGATCACTGACGAGGGTTATGTACCCGAAACGTGCATGACTGGTCCATGCTGCAAAAATATATGCTTAAATGATGCTATTGAATTTGAAGACGTTTAACATTCAAAACAAATACTTTTAAAATATTTGCTTCTCTCTCTCTCATCAGGGATTGGCTGCTTTCTTTCTTATGTAGAACATCTGTGAACTCTGGATTTTCTTAGCCGAGGACTTTTTTTTTCAGATGATGAGTAAGATTCCCATCTCAGCCTGTCTGTGCTTGTTTCTATTCACTTTGACTGTTGCTGATGATTCGCTGATTCAAACTCCACTTGGTCCAATCAAAGGCTTGAAACGGAATGATTCAGAAACCGGAAAGACATTCTATGAGTTCAGAGGTATACGATTTGCTAAACCGCCAATAGGAGAACGCAGATTTAGAAAGCCGGAACCGGTAGAACCTTGGACAGACGAATACAATGCAACAACGTTCAAATATGCATGTCCACAAATGTCCTCCCCTGCTGCTAAAGATGGGTCCAATTATCAGTCAGAGGACTGTTTATTTCTAAACATTTATGTACCAGAATCTCTGACAGAGGGGAGCCCTCTATCTGTTATGGTATGGATACACGGAGGGGGTTTCATGCTCGGAAACGGCTTCTTCTACGATGGAACAAGACTGGCCGTTGACGGAAACGTAATTGTCGTAACCATTAATTACAGACTAGGTTTATTGGGTTTCTTAGGACTTCATCATACTGCAAGCAGAGGTAATTATGGTCTATGGGACCAAATATTAGCATTAAAGTGGGTTCAAGACAACATTGCGTCCTTTAGAGGGGATCCAGGATCTGTAACAATATTTGGCCAGTCCGCAGGCAGTATGAGTGTGTCGTACCTGACATTAATACCATCAAATAAGGGTTTGTTCCAAAGGGCAATAGCTCAAAGTGGGGTCGCATCAAGATATCTATTAACTGGTAAAAAGGGAGTCGCAAAAATGTTTCGTCGCATATCAGACAAAACAAACTGTTCATCAGTCGATATGCGAGACTTTGTAAACTGTCTCAGGAAAACTGATGTTGCGCTTCTTCTGACTGCATCTGATTATACGCCTTATATGCCCAAGGATCATTTCTTGGCAGAACTTCTGTATGATCCTGTGGTTGATGGTGAACTTTTCCCTGATCACCCCATAAAACTTCTGGATGACCCAAACTCCTCTCAAAGTCAGTTTTTTAGTTCCCTAGATTTCGTCACAGGGGCTACCTCCCAAGAAGGACAGTTACTGTATATGTCTTTAATGCCAAGTGTACAAGATTACTATAACTTTAGCGTCAGTACTGGCATTCCAGCCAGATTTACCTGTGATGGGATGATTAAGCCATTTGTAGACTATTACTATGGACGTAACCAGAATATAGAAGTTGAGATGTGCAATTTTTACACGAGTAATGGATCTCGGGATGATCAGAGTAACAGAGGCCTAGACTTGTATGGTGATATACAGATTAATCCGTGGGCTGTTGACATGCTGAACTACCATTCAAGACTGAACGTGGGAAGGACGTACCAATACCAAGTATCAAAACGAAGTCCTGAGCCAGTAGGTTACCCGTATATACTACCTCCTGCATGGTACAAAGGGGCTGGACATGGGGACGAGCTCATCAATTTATTCCGCTCAAAAGAGAGAAAAGAGTTGTTTAATGCTAACCTCACAGAGGCGGAAAAGGACCTCTCTAGGACTATGATAGCCTATTGGACTTCCTTCGCCAAAACAGGGTAAGATAAAATAATTCCTTCACAATTTCTAAAATACTTTTTCGATGGTTATCATGAAACTTTAATAAAATCTAGGGAAACATCAATGCTTAACATTATCTTATTTCAACTATTGACAAAATTCTAAATTTAAATGTTATAACAATTTATGTACATGCTTCAGGGTACCGTTTGATGGAAATGACAGCACAGACTGGTTGAAGTATAATTCAACAAGGCGGATGTACATAGACTTTGATTTGGGCAATATATCGATGCAGGAGAATTGGAAGTCAGAAATGGTAAAATTTTGGACAGAAGAACTCCCTCCTATTCCTATCGATGAGAATTTGAAAATCATCAATGACGAAACTTCCTCAGGTATATCTACAACTCGTGTTCCGGATATGTTTGTTAAATATATATTCACTTTGGTCAACGTGTATGTATATATCTCTTATCAGTTGACAAGATAAACATTGCCATAAAATCATCGAATCATCCACATTTTAATCTTCAAATTACATTGTAAAATCAAATACCTTTACCTTTGTTTCTTGTTTTATATAAATTTATCAACACAAGAGAGGCTGAGCTATTTTAATAGATTACATGTTCACTCGTCCTTTAATTTTTGTCCCCCGCATTCGCGAAAGCGCGGGGACATTAAAACCGGTTCGTCTGTCCGTCAGTCACAAAAATTTTAACCTTGTGCATAACTTTTTAATGGTAAGTGATAGGACTTTGATATTTCACATGTGTATTCCTTGTGACAAGACCTTTCCATGGGTACCAAAATTTTTGACCTTGTGACCTTGACCTTGGACTTTGACCTACTTATGTGACCTTGACCTTGGACTTTGACCTACTTATTAAAAAAATTAACCTTGCCCATAACTTTTAAATGGAAAGTGATAGGGCTTTCATATTACACATGTGTATTCATTGTGATAAGACCTTTCCATGGATACCAAAATTTTTGACCTTTTGACCTTGGACTTTGACCTACTTATCACAAACTTTAACCTTGACCATAACTTTTGAATGGAAAGTGAAAGGGGTCTTGTTGGAGATCTCCTCCCTTCTTTTTGAATGGAAAGTGAAAGGGCTTTCATATTATACATGTGTATTCCTTTTGACAAGACCTTTCCATGGATACCAAAATTTTCCACCTTGTGACCTTGACCCTAGACTTTGACCTACTTTTCTTAACTTTTGAATGGAAAGTGATAGGGCTTTCATATTACACATATGTATTCCTTTTGACAAGACCTTTCCATGGGTATCAAAATTTTGGATCTTGTGACCTTGACCTTGGACTTTGACCTACTTATTTAAAAATTTAACCTTGCCCATAACTTTAAAATGGAAAGTGATAGGGCTTTCACATTACATATGTGTATTCATTGTGATAAGACCTTTCCATGGATACCAAAATTGTTGACCTTGGACTTTGACCTACTTATCAAAATCTTTAACCTTGACCATAACTTTTGAATGGAAAGTGAAAGGGCTTTC
The DNA here is from genome assembly GCA_028142955.1 of Pinctada fucata. NCBI lineage: Eukaryota > Metazoa > Mollusca > Bivalvia > Pterioida > Pteriidae > Pinctada > Pinctada fucata. The sequence goes on along the minus strand of AP027113.1, from coordinate 39,817,627 downwards.
ATATTACACATGTGCATTCCTTTTGACAAGACCTTTCCATGGATACCAAAATTTTTGACCTTGTGACCTTGACCCTAGACTTTGACCTACTTTTGTTAACTTTTGAATGGAAAGTGATAGGGCTTTCATATTACACATGTGTATTCCTTTTGACAAGACCTTTCCATGGGTACCAAACTTTTTGACCTTGTGACCTTGACCTTGGACTTTGACCTACTTATTAAAAAAATTAACCTTGCCCATAGCTTTTAAATGGAAAGTGATAGGGTTTTCATATTACACATGTGTATTCCTTGTGATAAGACCTTTCCATGGATACCACAATTTTTGACCTTTTGACCTTGACCTTGGACTTTGACCTACTTATCAAAAACTTTAACCTTGGACCATAACTTTTGAATGGAAAGTGAAAGGTCTTTCATATTACACATGAGTATTCCTTTTGACAAGACCTTTCCATGGGTACCAAATTTTTTGACCTTGTGACCTTGACCTTGGACTTTGACCTACTTATGTGACCTTGACCTTGGACTTTGACATACTTATTAAAAACTTTAACCTTGACCGTAACTTTTTAATGGAAAGTGATAGGGCTTTTATATTACACATGTGTATTCCTTGTGACAAGACCTTTCCATGGATACCAACATTTTTTACCTTGTGACCTTAACCTTCGACTTTGACCTACTATTCAAAAGCTTTAACCTTGACCATAACTTTTGAATGGAAAGTGATAGGGCTTTCATATTACATATGTGTATTCCTTGTGACAAGACCTTTCCATGGATACCAAAATTTTTGACCGTATGACCTTGACCTTGGACTTTGACCAACTTTTCAAAAAACTATAACCTTGTCCATAACTTTTTATGGAAAGTGATGGGGCTTTCATATTACACATGTGTATTCCTTGTGACAAGACCTTTCCATGGGTACCAAAATTTTTGACCTTGTGACCTTGACCTTGGACTTTGACCTACTTATGTGACCTTGACCTTGGACTTTGACCTACTTATTAAAATCTTTAACCTTGACCGTAACTTTTTAATGGAAAGTGATAGGGCTTTTATATTACACATGTATATTCCTTGTGACAAGACCTTTCCATGGATACCAACATTTTTGACCTTGTGACTTTAACCTTCGACTTTGACCTACTATTCAAAAGCTTTAACCTTGACCATAACTTTTGAATGGAAAGTGATAGGGCTTTCATATTACATATGTGTATTCCTTGTGACAAGACCTTTCCATGGATACCAAAATTTTTGACCGTATGACCTTGACCTTGGACTTTGACCTACTTTTCAAAAAACTATAACCTTGTCCATAACTTTTTATGGAAAGTGATAGGGCTTTGATATTTCACATGTGTATTTCTTGTGAAAAGATATTTCTATGGAGACCAAAATTTTTGACCTTGTAACCTTGACATTGGAGTTTGACATATTTTTTCAAAAACTCTAACCTTGACCATTACTTTTGAACGGAGAGTGATGGGGCTTTCACATTTCAAATATGTATTCCTTGTGACAAGACCTTTCTGTTGGTAACAACATTCTGACCTTGTGTCCTTAGGCTTGGATGTTGACCCACATTTAAAAACTTCAACCTCTACCATAAGTTTTGGATGGTACTTTAAATGATAGGACTTTAATATTTCACATGTGCATACGTATTACTTTTCATAAGCCCTGTCCCTTGGTAACTAAACAAAAGTTTGGACCCTTTGACCTTTACTTGGAGTTTAATCTTTCATATTTAGAATGTTGATAATGTATGAGATATATTATGAAAACTTAAGAAGGGGGGGGGGTGTCTGTAAACATTCTTTAAAGACAAACACCCAAAAGCGGGGGACCACAATTCCTTGAATTTGATTTTATATATGTTCAATCGTGATGGATTTAATGCACAATATGCGCATCGATGTATCAACGCCGAAATAGAAGGAATCCAAATAGTGAATAGCGAAATTCTAAACATAACAAAAATTGTATACTACAAAGCATGCCAAGGACAGAGCTATGCCGTGAGGGATATACTCCTTAGTTTCAGAAAAAAAATCCAAAGTTCGGAAGGTTTTTTGTTTTTGTTTCTTTAGTCCCCTACCGACTCGCCGAAGTTTTCATCCCGCTTGTCTGTCCGTCTGTCTGTCTGTCTGTCAAACTTTAAGTTTTCTGGACTTATTTTCGCTGTTGTTGCGGATAATGAACTGATTTTTGGTATATGAGTACATTTTAGTGTAATACGGATCAAGTTCGAGTTGGGTTTCGACTGACCTATTCATAAAAGAGTTATGGAACTTGTACTTAGCAAACTTAATGGAAATTTCAGTCTTCCTGATTTTTTTTTTTTTTTTTTTTTGCTGTTGGTGCTCATTTTTGGTATGTAGATATTTTTCAATGTGATACGGATCAAGTTTGGTGTTTTCAAGAAACTTTCCGTTTTCCGGACTTTTTTCGCTGTTGTTGTAGATCATGAACTGATTTTTAGAATGTTAGTACATCTTAGAGTGGTACATATTATGATTGAGTTTGGTTTAGATTGACCTATTTTTACAAGAGTAATGGACCTTGGTCTTAGCAAATTCACACAAATTTGATACTAATTTTCTATAAGGACCAAAAAATGTCCATAGGGTCCATAGGACCATAGCACGGCATGTCACAGATTTTAAAGAGTTTTGGTACAGGACATAGGTATGGATCACTAAAATGAAAATTTGCTTCATTTTTGCAATCTAAGTTTCTGTTGCCAAGGCAACCATGTCCGAATTATTTAAAATTTTGACAATATTGAAAACAAATCATTTTCAAATGACTCGTTCCCAAGGAAACGAGTATAGCAGTCAACTGTAAATTTCTATATTAAATCATTATATACTCTTATGTATGAATATGTAAAAAGAAATGGGATCCCTCAATCTAGGAGCTCAGAAAGGGGCATATTTTTGACTTGAAAAGTAACTATTTTTGCCTGAATTTGGTTGGTTTACAGGATGCAATATTAGATTAGCAGGGTTATAAGGAGTTCAGGTGCATTTCATCTAAAAAGTATCAACCCTTGAACTTAAAGAAAAAAGAAAAAATTGAGTGAGGAAATTTCTCATTTTAACAGAAAAGTACATTAAGAACTGTTACTATGGCAACATTTCGTCCCATATTACTATACATTGAGTATATTTTTGCTCTATTTCTGATTGTTTTGAATTAACATGCAAAAAAAAACAACTTAATGAGTGTGTCAATAATAGACATTTCAAGAAGACTTGACCTTGAAAATATTTTAAGGTCATTCGACCTTGTGTCAAAGTCACTGTTTTGTAAATGACCTAATTTTACAAATATAATGTGATTTTTATGACAATAGAAAGCCATATTTCAAAAATCAGATGAAATCATATCAAAATTGTTTGATACAATATAATATTTGATATATGTCTTATTCATAGGGGTTAAATGCACATAAACTTTGTATCTTTGAAATACTCTATCCCATGCGTACATTTGTAGGAAAATGGTGTAAAATATATCAATTTCTTACTTTTGATCAATTTTTTCTATCATAAAATTAACTGTCATGTAAATTGTACGTTTTTTTCATCTTATTATTCTAAACTTTATAAACATTTACCCCATTCATCATTACACGTATTTTACATATTGTTTTCATTTTTCGTGCATGAACATCGACAGCAGGTACGGCTTGCAAACAGGGCATGCTTACTCCTCCCGGGCACCTGGTCCAACCTCTACCTTGCAAGGGGTTCGTCAATGCTCAATTTGGTGCTCTATTGTGAGTGATGTTGAGATTATCGTCAGGATCTTCTTTAACTCACTTGAATAAAATCTAAGGTTGTAAGAAGAAAGGGAAGGATCTATGCTGCCAATTCATAGACATTTACTGTTGTTAATCACACACCAGCTATTCTTTTCACTGAATTAGAGGAATTGAAATACACTGACAGGTATTGGCAGCTTGATTTGCTTTCGAGTATCATATGGCCATTGAAATCACCACGCCCTGCTTGGTCAGGATTCATGCAGATGATACATAAAGCAGAGCATCCTGGAGAATCATCAATGCATTTCTTTCCAATGATTGACCTAGAACCAGGAGATATGTCATGCGTTTACTCCACACTCAAATTTGTATGTAAAGAAGCTGAGAAGTACTCAAAATGTCCCATCATTACCTTTGACCAGCCATTATATTGGAAGGCTTTGCTCATCATTCGGCATGAAATGGAGGATTCAACTTTATCCAAGATTGTTCTTCGCTTAGGAGGTTTTCATCTTCAAATGAGCTTCCTAGGATCTATCGGTTTTCTGATGTCAGGTTCTGGTCTTGAGGAACTTCTTGGTACAACATACGCTCCGAACGCTGTAAAGCACATGTTGTCTGGCAAGGCAGTATCACGCGCTGTTAGGGGACACTTCCTAGTCGAATCTGCTTTAAACTCAATGCTAGTCAGAAAAGTGTTCGTCCAAGAAGATGGAATTAGTGATACCACTGAGTCACCTGTATCTGACGCAGAAGTATGTTCATTAGGAACAATTCACAATGACTTAAAGACAGCTTGTAAAATCTATGAAGATCTTATTACTGGAAAAGCAAACTTGGATTGCGTTATCGATGACAACGTTTTTGAAAGAATTCACACTGCGATGTCAAAGTATGAAATTGAGGTGAGCGAATGTAAAACTGCTAGAATGTGGTTCACATACTTGCGCATGGTTTCCTTACTGCACAGCTTTATTCGTGCTGAAAGAATGGGAGATTGGCATCTGCATCTAGACACCGTGCAACGTATGCTTCCATACTTTGCAGCTTCTGGGCACAACCTTTACCTAAAGTCAGCTTATGTTTACCTAACAGATATGCAGCAGCTACCAATCACACACCCAGAGACTTACCATGCTTTTGTATCTGGGAAGCACGTAATTCGGAGAAGTGATCGCTTTTGGGCTGGTATTTGGACTGACCTTACCATAGAACAAGTGCTTATGAGGAGCTTAAAATCTACAGGAGGCCTAACAAGAGGTCGTGGAATGACAGACTTTCAACGAGCAGTTTGGATTTTGTCCTCTCCTGTTTGTGCAGAAATGAGCATGGCCATGCAGGAACTTACTCATATTCAGTATACATCAAGTGACCAACACAAAGAGGCATCTACATCACGCCAAGCAAGGGATGAGAAAGATCTAACAACTACATCCAATTTTCTTATGGACAGAGATCCATTTAATTCAGACATGAAGGAACTCAGAAACATTGACAATGGAGTTACAGCTGAAGAAAATGTCAATGTTGCTGACTGCTTGCAAATTGGTAATACTATCATAGAATCTATGAAAGGATCAGATGCGATGTCTTATGTTTTTCGGAGAAAGAACAAAGTTGTAACATTGGCTGCAAGTAATTCCTTCGGGGTGGATGATGAATCAATATCTGTAGATCCACAGCTCATGTTCCAGAGGCTATCATCTATCGCTCGAGATACGTCATCCGATTTGTCCGATGTGTTTAAATATGAATTATCTGGTGTTCCCTCAGCATTGTTTGATAATTCGGGACTTCTGAGAGAGGCCCAGAAGAGTCAACTTGCAGATGCTATATGGTCATTTGGTGACTGTGGTGTGGACTCAATAGATTCCTGTAGTAGTTTCGTAATTGATGGTGGTTCACTTCTTCATAGACTGACCTGGCCTCAGAATGCCACGTATGGCTCGATAATTACAATGTATACACATTATATTTCATCAAGATACAAGAACCCTTGTATAATATTCGACGGCTATTCAGAAACACCGTCAACGAAGGACGTAGCACATCTGCGCAGGTCCAAAGGAATGTTGTGGCGGAAAGTCATTTTCAACGATTCAACAGTGTGCAGTGTGAAGAAGGAAGCTTTCCTTACGAACAAGGACAACAAGACACGCTTCATTGATCTCCTTACTATCCATTTAAGAGATTCTGACTGTGAAGTACTTCAAGCCCAGGGTGATGCAGATTATATGTTGGCCATGAAAACCATAGAGAAGGCAGCTTCAGGAAATGTTGCTTTGATAGGTGAAGATACTGACCTTCTAATTCTTCTTCTGCATCACTTAACACAAAACTTGGAACACGACATTTACTTTTACTCTGACAAGCAGACAAAAAACGATCTAAAGATTTGGGATCTACGAAAAACAAGAAGTGCGCTAGGTGTTGATGTATGCAGTTGTTTGGCTTTCCTTCATGCTCTCACTGGTTGTGATACAACTTCTAGAATTTATGGAATAGGGAAACATCAAGCATTGAAGAAAACAGTCTCGCACATCTCTATGGTAAAAAAGGCGGCGGAACTCTTTGGCAGAGAAGATGCAGCTCGAACAGAGTTAGAAATGATTGGGGAAGAAGTTATAGGACTGCTGTATGGTGCTTTACCTGGTGAAGGACTGGATGTACTACGATTTAGAAAATTTATCACCAAAATGTCTACTCTTAATAAGCAAGTAGATGTTCAAACTCTGCCTCCAACTTTTGACTCATCTAAACAGCATATCTACCGCACTTACTGTCAAGTTCAACAATGGAACGACAATGAATTGGATCCATTACAATGGGGATGGAAAGTTGATGGCAATAATAGACTCCAACCTGTGAACATGTGCCTCCCACCTGCCCCCTCTAATCTATTGAAAATCATTCGCTGCAACTGCAAGACACATTGTGACACAAAGAGATGCAGTTGTAGAAAACATGGCATAAGTTGTTCAATCTGTTGTGGTGAATGTCGAGGTGTAAGTTGTTCAAATTCAGAGATAATTGATAATGATAATGATTAAACTTTATTAACTTTAAGTTATGCTGTCTTGATGTGTCTTAAAGTTAAATTAAATCATGAAATGAAATGATTAACTTGTCACGTGTAGTTGTTTCAAGTTCCATTAATGATGAGGATCAGAAATGAAAGAATCAATCATTTCACTATCATTTTTGAAATATCCGGATTACATGCCTGTCCATCAATTTCTTAGTAAAAAAGTCGGTGAGATACGATGCAAAAGATAGGTCTCCAACAAGACTCGATTGCAGCACCGTCAACAAACATAAGAACATTCAAAGTGAAAATACGAAGTTCTATATACAAGGCAAATACATGTATTAAGAGACGCTAAATGGACAAGAAACATCAAGTACAACATCAAAACACCAAGCACAAAAGACTACACATATATAAATCAACGAGAACATTGGGCAATCGGTGCAAACTTAGTATGGCCATCTGCCACGCTAGCAGCAAATGGTGAAGTTATCCGGATTTAGTGAGCACAACCCTCCCATTTTTCCTGTCACCCAGAGATTTCGAAGAACGTACAATTATAGTGTATAATAACATCCTTTCTGTAAGATGACAATACAAACAAGACAACAAAATGCACGGGCCCAATCCACACCTGTAGATGAATTTGTATTGGATATATAAAAAGGGCGTACGAAAATGTCCGTGCTCTGCCGGCTGGAGCGATCTCGTGCATTTCATCATCCGAGTGTTTCCGAGTGATGCAATACAAGGGGTCTAAAGCTGTAAAAAGTCCCGGGGTTGTGATTTCAATTATATCTTAGATATATCGATTAAGATGGATTTCAACAAGTTTCCATGCATAAGGCAGCAACCATTTGATAATTATATAGGTATAGAATGATGAGGTATTCAAAGACTTGCAAGTTGTTTTATTTATTAGTGGTTCATGATTGTCCAGTACTGTGATGCTTATTTCTCGGGTCAATTGATTATCCGATACTATTGTATTTTATTCAAAGCGGATTCATGTAAACCGAAACAACATTCTATCAGCTAAAAACCAAGGAGTTTGGATACAGAAGTTTTCATAGCCGGAATTTGATTCTTCTTGCACAACCTCACATCCCGCTCAAAAATCCTATGGTTACTACCTATGCAGATTATTACAGAAACATCAGAAAATATTTTTTTCCGTCTTTATTATTATCTCAGCAAAAAAAAAATCAACGGCTAAATTGATAATCATCATACACATCAACAGAGTGATGCGATGGAGCGCATCAGTTTTTCATGACATCATTCTAGTAGTTGACGATTGCATGTGTAGCTTATTAACTCCCCCCCCTCCTTCTGTACGATCGATTTGTAATTTTGTGCATCTTTCGAAAAGGATTTTGAGAGTTTCTGGGAAAAATCACACTTTTATTCAAAGGACATTGCACTGCACTTCACGCACACATCCCAACACTTTTAGTCACTCCCCACGCACCCCACACTCTCAATATCAAATGCGGATGGTAGGGGGGGGTTCAGGGTAGGGGGAGTGGGTAAGGTAGGACCCCCTGGAATTTGTAAAAAATACTGATTTTCACATTTCTATGTATATTTTTCTTCAAAACCATGTGCTGGAACAACCCCCCCCCCCCACCCCGCCCCTGGACGGCTTAGACACCACCCCCCCCCCCTTCCTGGGAAAAAAAAATCTTGATCCGCCAATGCAGATATGGACGAATATACATTTATATATTCGTTGTTGACTCAAAAGATTCTTTGGGAGACTTGTTATGTCAATCTTACTAACAAAATCGCCTATTTGTGTCAAAATACTTCATTTGGTCTTCAAAATTAAGTGGAAAGTCAGAGGAAATTCAAAACGATTTTTCTTCATATATGCACGACGGATTTTGGTGGATTTTTAATTGTATGTTCCTTATGGTCTTGTTTATCAACCAGCACAAACAGAAATTCTTTTGCAATTTGTTTAAGGTTGATACCCCTATAGCTGCAAATTGACTGGACTATGTGGTTTCCGCGAACACATAGTCCAAATATAGCTTACTACACAGACTTGTGAAGCCTTAAAATAGACGGACCTCATTTCTATGGCAAACGTCAAATACATTGTCAGAAAAAGGTCATTTTCCTTGTCAATGTACCAAAGGTAACATTTGTAGAGAAAATAAGAAAAGTCCATGACAATGCCGTCTTCAGCCAATTTTGGTCCTACAGAGAATTGGTATTAAGTTTTCCGAACTGTTTTGGCTGTTGCAGATAATGAACTAATTTTTGGTATGTGAATACATCTTAGTCTGATACAGTTTTGAGTTTGGTATCGAGTGACTTACTTTTACAATAGTAATGGCCCTAGACATAACAAATTTAATGAATTTTTCCACTTTTCCAGACTTCATTTTCCTCCATGTTATTGCATATAATGAACTGATTGATGTTATGTGAATACATCTTAAAAAGATACTTATCTTATACATATCTTATTCGAGTTTTGTTTTGACTGACCTATTTTTACAGGAGTTACTGAATGTCCATGAAATGACTGTTGTTGTAGATATTCAACTGAATATTTCTATGTTAATACAATGTATATTAAAGCATGTTATAGATCAAGTTTACGTTTTGATTGACATATTTTTTTTTTTTTACAAAACGTACGACCCTTTGACTTGACAATGTAAAATGTCTTCAAATTGAATAGCATCATTTAAGGTTACGCTAAATGTTAAAAACATAAAAATGTATACACTGGAATATTACACCAAAAAAGTAACTTAATATCTCATAAAACAAGTACCAACTTCCCACACTTATTAATGAAGGGGAAAACTTTTAAATGGAAATATAGAAGTCAGTGCACTTACCATTAATAATTAGATAATGCAGATTTTCACTTGGCAAATGAGGCAAAAATCTGCCATTTTTCAAAAAAATCCACTGCATATATAAATAATTCTTGGTATAAAAAGACTGAAGAAAACAGTTCTTATGATGTCAGTGGAGGGCAAGCTAGATGTCAGCTTTCTGGGCTTAGCATAATAAGTGCACAAATGGACAATGAAATGTTGGACCATGCCTGATGGAGATCGCCATCTTGGAAAATTGTAAGTGGTATCAATTCATATCAAATTCTTGTAATTGAAACGTAGTTGCTGACAATTTTGTATAAAAGACTAATATTTCAACCTGTCTCTGTATCTTGTTAACGCGTTTTACCTGCATAAGTGAAGAAAAATACTTGTTTACATCTATTGAAATTTGCAGGTGGTGTTGCTGTTGAAAACGAAAGTAGGTCTTGGAACATATTATTCATACGCCTAATTTACTATCGATAAAATCTACCTAAATGTGTCATATACTTACATAATTATTTTTCGTCTGAGCATTAAATCACAAAAAATGTAAGTACCCTTTTTTATTCACTTAGAAATTGCATTATTAGGTTTGGATTATTTTGCACTACCATCTAGAGAAATCATTTCCACTCAGCGGTAAAACGCCGACGAAGAGAAACTCAGACGTACAAACATATTTAGCAGGGAATCAAATCATTTTAAAGGTATTGATCTGATGTATTCCTACTTAACGTTGTAAATAGGTTTATTTTCAAGTGTTTTATAAGAGATCGGACAGGTATTTTTAGTAGAAAACCTCTAAAAAATCGACCACAGTTCGTCTACTTTGCGTGACGTCACACCGTAAAAAAATAAACAGAAATGCAAAATTATTTTTTATTTTCTGGGTATGACACGACTAATTTAGGAATATAAGACCACATGATGTAAAGGTAAGATTAAAATTATTTAATTAAGCAGTAACTGTCAGACAACAAAAATTGAGGAAACTATGGAAGCATGAAAGTGTAACAACTAACTTACTAAGCCAGCTTAGTTGCAGATCTACTTCAAAAAGGGTAGCTAGAGTTGAGATAAAGGTGTGCCTAATTGTTTATGAAATTTGGTATATATATAAGCTCAGAAATATAATCTTAATTGCCACATTTCATTTGTTTGATTGAATTATCGGTGAACTTGGACCATGGAACTGTCACAGGTATGTATACAATAGCAACTCGACTTTAAGAATGAATGCTGCTACTCCTGTATGGATATCCATGACTTGTGTACTTATTTATTGTACGATTTCAGTACGTATTTGTTGTATTGGTAGGACTGGCTTGACTCTCCTTAGTATTTTTACAACATAAGTATTAACTAAAACACCCAATGCTTTCAAGATGAGATTGTCTAGCTTGTTTTGTAACAGTTATGCCACAGGAATTTAATTGTCCCCCGCTTTCGCGAAAGCGCGGGGACATTAAAACCGGTCCGTCTGTCCGTCCGTCCGTCCTTTTTAGTTTTACTGATTTTATTTTTTCAAAATAGGGTAGGAGGGAATAAAAATAAAATAAAAATCAGTTAATTTCAAAATTTCATGTTTTGTGCCACGATGACAATCTTTTTTCGCACCCTGATTGCTACAGATACGCTATGCCTATGGGCTGCTACAACTCCCCTATGCATATACTTTATCGATGGCGGAGTTGTAGAAAAATTTGAACTTAATTATTCAACAATTTTCTTGGCTCCCCCAGATTTACGAATAGGTACAGATTGCTACGACTAACTCTACACATGTAGCTATGGATTGCTACGGATAATTAAGAACTGAAGAATGCTAATTCACCTCTATCCATAGCTATATCCGTGGCCTGATCTGTGGAAGTATGATCAGGGGGGCTTTATACTTATTAGTTGATTAAAAGCAAAGATTTTATCTTTATATCTTTATTCATCTTTCAATAGCTGATGATGGTAATTATCTTTAAACTCAACACTAACTTATTATAAGTAACTCAATTATTAGTAATTGCATTGAAACTTACAATGCATAAAATAAATCATATTTCTTAATTTTACAGGAACCTCAGTCAAAAAAATGCAAAATTTCATCGACAGTTAAATATCTCACGGGTGGATTGTTAATGAGGTATATAACAGAAAAGAATGGAACAAAAGGCATGTTCTTCGGGTGACATATGGTACTGATGGTGAAATTAACACTGCATATGAGGTCCAATATGAAGGTGAGAAAGATCATCCATATGAGAAATATCATCTTTAGTTCATGATTACAAAATGTTCATCTGTAAAACTCTGCAATGTTTAGATGTCAGTAGAAAACTTTTTGATTTTAAAGTTGGTAAGCTGTATCATTTCATTTATTTTAGGTTCTCACCTGTATGAATCATTACTTACAAGATGTACATATAATATGATACAGTTTATATGTAACCTAAATATATCTATATGAAAAGTTTTAAAGATTTCAATTCTAACAATTTAAGGGGTCTACCTGTATTAAAGTTGGTACATGTATTATAGTGTATACATGTATTTTTTAAGAAGAAGTAGATAAATTTTCATAGCTTATAACAAAAAAAAAATGCAGTCAAATGTACCTTTTTGCTACATGTTAGTACATGTACTGTAGTTTATACATGGATTTTTTAAGAAGAAGGAGATACATTTTCATAGCGTATAACAAAAACAAAAATGCAGTCAAAAAGACTCAAATGTACCTTTTTTCTACATTTTTTTCACCTTTATAGAGTTGTAGAATGCTGTAATTACTTTTACAGATTATTCTTGTAACTCTAGCATTATATCTTAACATAGCATTATACCTTGACAATTGAACTTGAAAATCAATCGGGTTCATGCAATTCCTCCCCATGATAAACATTTGTCAAAGACTACATAATTCTCTGAAAGACTCTCCTGTTCAAAAAGCTTAAAGTTTAATCTGACAGTGACCTTGACCTTGTCATTGATTGTTATATGTTTTATTCTTTTCACAGACAACTTGTAGAAAGCATATGTATGGCCATTCCATTTTTAAGCTGAACTACAATGACGTCAAAGAGTATTGCTATAGTTCATCCTGAAGGTAAATAATGTGAGATTGAAAAAATCATTTTAATTTTAACTTTAAATTTAGCAATCAATTTATCATTTTAAAGATTCTTCATTAAAGAAAGAAAAGCAAGGTGGAATTTTAATGAACAAGTCAATACATGTCTTGGCATCTAAATGATGAGTTAACTGATTTTATGTATACATTACTTGTTTTTCTGCTATCAGTGTGTCTGCAATCTGCACGAATCAAGATTAGGTGACAGAAATTTAATTTTCAGTTTTACGGATTTTATTTTTTCAAATTAGGGTAGGAGGAGGGAATAAGAATAAAATAAAAATTAGTGAATTTCAACATTTCATGTTTTGTGCTACGATCACGATCTTAATTCAGCTTGTTTATCATGTTTTCAAAGCTGCATTCCCTAAAACACTTGCATGATAAAGATTAAGTGAGAATGAAAAGTAATAACCAGTAATTTCTTCGAGCGGAAGAAAAAAATGTACAATCAGTTCATTTTATTTTTTTCCAATTGTGGTAAAATTAGGGTCGGCGGATCCGTAAAACTAAGAATTAAATTTCTGTCGCCTTAGATACATGATCCACACTGAATTTCCATGACCAGAAAGATACGATTGTTGTTTTACAAATATCAGGGATGTATATGCATGTAAGTCCCTGCAAATATTCATATTTGTAAGGCATTCATTATATTTGTGAATTCAGAAATGAAAGCATATGTTGTGTGACTACATCAGTTAACATGCATATTTTTTTTTTTCATAAAATCATCTACAATGTATTACATGTATTCGATTTCTTTAAATTTAAAAGTCACATCTATTTCAGCTGTTTCCATAAAATCTACATCATACAGGTAGTAAATACAGATCACACAGCCTGGTGGTATAAGAAGAAGTAACCTGATGATAAATAGTACACACGTGTACTCTCAATAAGTAAGTGTAGAATGTGTGTGTAAAGTTACGGAAAATAGAAACTCGTAGAAAGTTGAAAAATAACTCTAAACAGTTTTCAGTTGCGCTTATGCGATTGCCCTGTGTCTGGCGTCTGTCCTTTTGTTTGTCCATTTGTTAAACTTTTCTCATGAACTCGAATCCTCTGATGGTAAAAAATTAATTATTTTTTTTTGCGTTATAATGGGCCTATGGTCTAGTTGTACACCTAATTTTTGGGCATTTTATATAACTGTTATCTTGTGAATACAAAGTCTCAGAAAGTATAATTGACCAAGAATTAGTTCTTTTAGCATTAGATCAGTGGTTCAGTTGTGCATCTGATATTTTGTTTGAGCCCCTGACCCTCAGGAAAATTGAAAAAGGGTGTGATGACTTTCTCCTACATAACTTTATCTTTGGAAGACCTATTCTTAAAAAGTATAATTGAAAGATAATGAATCTTTTATGCCTCTATAATCTGAGATTCGGGGGCATATAGTTTTTTGCGTATCCGTTTGTCTGTTTGCAATACTACAATTTTGACCTTGTGACCTTGACCTTGGAGATTGACCTACTTTTGAAAAACTAACTTTGGCCATAACTTTTGAATGGTAAATGATAGGGCTTTCATATTTCACATTTATATTCCTTGTGACAAGACCTTTCAATGGATACCAACATTTTTTAACTCGTGACCTTGACTGCGGAGTATTAAAGATGTCAACGGGGGTACTTGTGTTTCACAAACACATATTTTATTTTGCATTATAATGTTTGTATAGTCTTGTTGTGTGTCTGATATTTTGTTTGAGTCGCATTCCCCTTAAGGTATTAGAAAATTGGCGTGGTCAACTCTAATAGTATGTTGTTTTGGTTTTTTTTTGGAACACAAATTCTCAGGAAGTATATTTTATGGAGAGTTAATTCTTTTTGCATTATAGTATGTCTGTGGTCTAGGTTTTGTTTATCTGATATTTTATTTGTGCTCCTAACCCCCATGGTATTGGAAAAAGGGTGTGCCACTTCGATGAATTTTACCAAACAACCAGAAGAGCTTCAGTCTTGTCAGAGACTTCTAGTTCACCATATAGAGACTATACATAACTTTTCATTCCATTATTTCAACATGTTCAACTGTAAGCAAAACATAATATCAATATTGTAAAATATATATTTTTGAAGGTTTACCCCCCCCCCCCCCCTTTAATCAATTTTCATGTTACCTTAAATATAATGAGCCATCTATAAACAACCTTCTGTTGTGTTTTAAAATGTTCATTGCTGTTCTTTAAGATTTGATTTACCATAAAGTAAATTACACTGAATACATTTTACATTAATTTAGTTATTACCCTTTATGGGCTTCCATACTTTTGATAAAAATAGTCCCAGTACATTTCAATCCTCCATTTTCAGTTCTAAAATAAGATTTTTATTTTCTCATTTCTGAACTATTTAAACATTAGAATAGTAATTTCAATCTAGGTTGCCCTTCATATGAGTGTTATAAATGTATTTTTGGCATTTTTTAGGAAATTGAAGAATAACAGTTGCTGGTGGATTTTTTGGAAGTGACAGTGTACAAAGTCATTGGTTATTCATTTGGAGGAACTGTGACATGCTAGAAACTATATTAGATATATTCTGCAGTCTGTTACGAACATTTTGATGTATGATATTGATGGCTAATATATAAAATAAGGGAAAAAATCTTATGTTAAACTTTATTCAAAATTTAGGTTTAGCGTAACCTTAAGAACAGATTAATTTGCAGCATGGACCAGACATGCACGTTTCGGATTCTTAACCCTTGTCAGTTATCCTCAATCTAAACAATGTAATATGGCCAAAGAGATGAAAGTTAAAAATCACCCAAATACGATGCAATAGTACTTCAAACCAAACTGATTTAATAAATGTTGTTCATTCCGGGGTTCGCAACCGTTTCGATGGAAATTCTCACGATTCTGCCTTGCCTTCTCGACTTTGAGACTGATTGGCGGTTAGGTTCTTCTTTGATGTTTATATTAAATGAGTTAAAGAAGATCCTGCCGATAATCTCAACAGCAATCACAATAGAGCACCACACTGGGCATCGACGGACCTCAAGTAATGATAAAGCAAATAAAGTAATAAGGCTCTTGCATCCTATTGGTTTTATGCACCAGACGCATGTTTTATATCTTTAACCGAAACAGGTTTGACATGTTGTTCAAAACGTACAAAACTTCAAACTTCAAACGTACAAAAGCATATGGATTATTCTATGAAATGGTTATCATGACTGGGACACGAGGGTTGAGCTTTTGATACTACCGAGTTTCCGCTTTGGCTTCATTGATTGTTTCATTGTTCTATACCTATGTGACAACTATTCTGCTCATGGAGAGATTCATACAATTGTGTATGACAAAAGAGATGATTTTGGATGTAACATAGTAAATTTCCCCTGGCTTGACGGTGATGTTCCGCGAATTATGGATTATTGATGGACAACACATCGTCTATGTATCTGTAAGTGAAGTTGAAGTCAGAAGCTAAGTATCCTTTCCCTTCAGAGACCAAAGATTGAATGTATTCAGCTTCGTGCGAGTAAAGGAAAATGTCGGCTAGGAATGGGGCACAATTGGTCCCCATTGGATTTCCGACAATTTGCTGGAAGACCTTTCCTCGAAGTTTCTTTACACCACATGTCTGACAATTTCTATCGATGCATTGCTTCTTGAAACTGGGAGTTTTCAGTATTTTGACAAAGAGTTATTCTTGAAACATCGTATTTACTATGTACAGGAGACTTGATTCTCTGCCTTAAAGCTTGGTTGTTGATTGATGTCACTTTCAGCTTGTGCAATATTCAAATAGTCAGTTTTAAAAAACACTCTTGCACATAGTCTTTACTGATTTTGGCCTTAAGGATGCAAACTTGCAGAAGCTAGCATAGCAATCTAGATTCTGATGTAGAAAACTATTATGTGCTCCTTTCAAGCTTTTTTGCCGGATCTGTTTTCGCTCTGTTCCCTTGCTTTTTGTCTAGCATCCTTTGTAAAAGTCCTCAACTCTGCTTACTGTTTCCTCTGACAGAGCATTATTGTTTTTTTTTTCCTCTCACTGTTGTCATAAATACTCTCATTGGGAGTATTTCGCTGTATAACTCCGTGTAACATATGTTACTTTGTTGGGCCCTGTACAAACCTCTTTAGAGAAGACAGGGTCAGTTGGACTCCTCGGGTGATTACATACATGAGCTCGCTACAACCGGCAGAGCACTGAATGTTAAACGTCTTCAAATTGAATAGCATCATTAAAGAACAGAAAATAAATTGGCAGCATGGACCAGACATGCACGTTTCGGGTACTTAACCCTCGTGAGTGATCCTCAAATCTAAACAATGTAATATGCCAAAAAAGTATGAAAGTTACTATGTCGAAAAAGCGTACCGAAAGACGTAGCAGGATAGGTGGGATATGATGCTACAGGACCCACGTTTTAGAAATTTCAAGAAATTTTGATAACAGAAATTTTAGAATGCGTTGACGAAACGATCAACCGAAATTGATCGAACTTGACTACATGTGCCCTCGGGGACTCCTGGTCCACCAGCAGTGACACTCACCAAGTGGTATAAATGTTAAACGTCTTCAAATTGAATAGCATCATTTAAGAACAGATAAATTGGCAGCATGGACCAGACAGGTACGTTTCGGATACTTAACCCTCGTCAGTGATCCTCAAATCTAAACAATGTTATATGCCAAAAAAGTATGAAAGTTACTATGTCGAAAAAGCGTACCGAAAGACGTAGCAGGATAGGTGGGATATGATGCTTTATGATGTATTACGCACGCCCTCTTTTTCTCTATTTCCATCCATTTACATATTCATCTGTGTTGCTGGGGCCGCTACGTTTTGCGGTCTTGTTTGTGTGAGGTCATCTAACAGTGAGAAAGTTGCTTTACACCACAATTGTCCGTTCGTCGAGACCTCTGGGTAATTGGAAAGTGAGAGGGTTGTGCGTACGTAATGCAGGATAACCACACCATTTGCTACTTGCGTGGCAAATGACCGTCCAAAGTCGGCACCGGTTGCCCATTGGTTTCGTCGGTTTATGTGTAGTCTTTTGTGTTTGATGTTTCTATGTCGTATGTCTCTTTTCCGTCTCATAGTATGCTCGTCTTTCGTGTTTTTGCATCGGGTGTTTTGCTGTTGGTGCTGCAACAGGGTCTTGTTGGAGATCCCATCCCTTCCTTTACTTCTGTTTCTTTTAGCTTTATGTTTTCCCAAACACTTGGCAATAAATCTTCTCTTCTTGGGAACTTCCTTTGAATGCAGTTTCTTTGTTTTTGCAAGATTTGCCTCTAAATTCGCAACACTTTCTTCTCTTGTTTGGAGAAATAATCAACGATCCGTTTACATCAAGTGCTTTTCTTTTTCTTGGGGCCGCTTTTGCTGCAAGACTAGCGACAACTTATGCAAACTTTTTTGTCGAGGAGGGCAAATCTTGTTTTGCATAACCATCGGTATGGCTTTGGACATTTTCTTCTTCTTTAAGTTTGACATTTTCTTTATCTATACTTTGAATATTTTCCTCTTCGCTAAAATTTGCCCGCCATTTCTTACTGATTCTGCTTTAAGGTGGGCTCAGAGCTGTGTACGATCATTTAGCGAAAGGTGTATGAGGTAACGTTACTGGAGAGTGACGAATTTGACGAAAATGAATAATTCTCTTATAGAGAACGAAATACAGAATAAAACATGCTTTTTATTTTAGAAACACATAAAGATGCGCCCTCCAAACAGGAAAAACAGATAAAATGTGTTTTTATATGACGCATGCCCAAACAAAACGCGCTTTATTTGACTTGAAGACGTTTAACATTTACCACTAGGTGAGTGTCACTGCTGGTGGACCAGGAGTCCCCGAGGGCACATGTAGTCAAGTTCGATCAAATTCGGTTGATCGTTTCTTCAACGCATACGAAATTTTCTGTCATCTAAATTCCTATAGCATCATATCCCACCCATCCTGCTACGTTTTTGGACATTATAAATTTCCAACTCTTTGGCCATAGTGCATTTTTTAGATTGAGGATCACTGACGAGGGTTAAATACCCGAAACATACATGCTATTGAACTTGAAGACGTTTAACACTCGTGCCACTTGGAAAGTGTCACTGGTGTTGGATCAAAAGTCCCCGAGGGCACATGTAGCTAATGTTAAACGTCTTCAAATTGAATAGCATCATCTAAGAACAGATAAATTGGCAGCATGGACCAGACATGCACGTTTCGGGTATTTAACCCTCGTCAGTGATCCTCAAATCTAAACAATGTAATATGCCAAATAGTATGAAAGTTACTGTGTCGAAAAAGCGTACCAAAAGATGTAGTTCGATCACCTGAATCGTCTCTTCAGTGCATTCGAAAATTTATGTCATCTAAATTTTTTGGCATTTCTAAAACGCTAACGTTTCGTGTAATGAATTGCCATGTAGTATTAGAAACATATTTTAGGACAGCATTCGGCCGGGAAGATCTCTTTAAACCACAACTCGCCAAGTTTATCGGTCATTCAACCGTTTGCTTGGTAGAAAAGAAGGGAGGGGATCTCCAACAAGACGCTGTTGCGTCACCATCAGCAAAACACTAAAACACCCGATGCGAAACAGGACCGGGTTGTTCAAAACCCTCGTTAAAGTTATCCGGTGGTTAAATTCCTTATCCAGTGGTTAAATTCTGACCAACGGATAAGTTGCGTTGCTCAAACGTTATCCGCTGGTCAAATTGACGTAACCACTGGTTAAATGCGCCACTTAGCCAGGGAAAGTTAGCGAGTCGTCAGAGGTGGGTTAAGTCATTTAACCAGTGGATAAATACAGGTTCCCGTTTGCCGCAATGGTACTTTTAAGTGTTGTACAGCACATCAAAAGAATTTCTTAAACATGGACATGAATTCAATACAATTTTTCTTCAAGATTTTAAGAAGAAGAATTTAAAATTAAGCAAAATTTCTTTAATTATCATACATTTAGTTTCAAAGAGCAATAATATACCGGTATTAAGCCTTACACTTGCTAGATTTTATTTTGTCTTCTACATGTAATCTGAAAACGATTTGTATTTCGTAGCAAGGACATGTACTCAGTAACAGATTTTGAGCCCCCCCCCCCCCTCTTTTTCCACCCAAAGTGCAAAGTTCAGATTACTGTATTTTGTGTTTTTAAAAATGTTTATTATGTCCAACTTGAATAAAAGAAATTAAATTTATAAAATAGCATATAAATGTAATCTGTAAATTATGCAATTCGGTAGCTGAGAACGGATTTATTTGGTATTTGTCGGCAACTTGAGCGAAATATACACTATTCAGAAATAGACAACTTTCTCGTTTATTTAATCCTATCTTTAACATATTTGATCGGTCATGCTCAATGACATCAAAAGAAAATATGACAATTTTGATCTATTTCGCCGTTTTAATACCAAAATAATCGTCCACCAAGCCTTTTTTTCTTTCGCCGATGAGGCATTGCCGCCCCCCCCCCCTTTTCAGGCCCTTATCGTCAGAACCTTAGAGAAACGTTTATATAGTTTACACAATCACGGGCGTATGACGAAAATGGGATTCGGACTCCTTATCATGTTTAGTCCTTTAGAAAAAGAAAATAGAAACAAATTTAATATTATAAAAAGAAGTCGGCCTGCTGCACAATCTACCGTCTTCGTTTATTTTGTTAATCAGATCAATGTGTATTACAAATATATTAGTTTCGGAATAATTCAAAGTATTCTGAATGAATGAATTAATGCTTTATCCAAATTCATAAGAGAAGGGAAGGGATAAGTATATTTTAGTTTTATGAATGATTTTAAATAAAAACCAAAGAAAAAACGAAAAAAGAGTGCATAGGGATTTTTAAAATTTTGTTTGTTTGTTCGGAGTTTTCTTTTTCTTTTTTTTTTTTTTTTGTTATTATGAATTTTACTTATTATATTTATTTATCTTATTATTATTATTTTTTTTTGCTATGTTGTTTTTCAATTTCCGTTTGATTTTATCTTTTTGCTTTTTTGACTTGTCATCTTTTCTGTGAACATGTAATTCTAAATAGCTGGACTGCGCCCTCTTCTGAAATCCTGGGACCAGTTTTTCCTATTTTCACGGATCATTATTATATGTCTGTCATTTGACGCGGATCATGATATAGTGATGTCTGTCTGTCCGTCTGTCATTGTTTCCTAATATCGAACGCCGCAGTTACTTGAACATGCGTATTAACGGATTTTAGTGATACTTTATAATAAACACTTTCATCAGAATATGTAGATGAAGTCATGTTCACCCAATTAGTCGTTACAAATTTATTGGACTTAGATTATTTTGGTACATGAAGAATTGTGCAAAATCCCGATGGGCGTATCTTGCTGCCTTATTTTCAAAATCTAAGCCCACAGTACAGATTTTCTAGATTAACCCGTGTATTTCATACTGAAAGAGATAACATTGCATGTATTTTTCATTTCTTTACCGTCGGTAATTCAAAAAGTAAATGAAATGTCCCACTCTTGCAGCGTAGCACCTGTTATGTGTTCATGGCGGGAAAACGAACGTTATTATTGCTGCATGACGTCAAAAGTTCACGCAGTGACTTTACCTTCACTGTCGTTTCTAAGGAAAGGAAAATCTTGAAATCACTGTTATTTCGATGTGACATAATCATTTTTATTTGATTTGTGAATCGTTTGAATATACAAACTTAATATGTTATGCACATAGTAGCTCTTTCACTTCTTTTATCTTAGAAAAATCGTCCCTTCTCCTTAGACAATGCTGCCATATTGGTTTCTAAGCAAACTTACTTTGCATCATGGGAAAATAACCAGTGGTCAAATGATTTATCCAGTGGTTAAATAATTTAACCAGTGGTTAGGTAGCCAGTGGTCAATTTATCGTTTGAGCAACGGAAACTGGACAAAAGTTATCCAGCGGTTAACTAACCAGTGGTTAGCAGTTTAGTCAATGGATAACTTTATCCGGTGGATAAATTTAGCCAGGGTTTTGAGCAACCCGGTCCAGAAGGACGAGCATACTAAGAGACGAAAAAGAGACATGCAACATACAAACACAGAAACTACACATAAACCAACGGGAACAGTGGGTAACCGATGCCAACTTTGGACGGTCATTTACTACACAAGTAGCTAATGGTGTGGTTATCCTGGATTATGTGCGCACAACCCTCTCAAATCTCCAATTACCCAGAGGTCTCGAAGAACGTACACTTGTGGTGTAAAACAATCTCCGCATTGTTAGATGACCACACACAAACAAGACCGCAAAACGCAGGGACCCAAGCAACACAGATGAATATGTAAACAGATATAAAAAGAGGGCGTACGTAATACAATCCGTTTTCTGACGACAGGAACCATCTAGGGATTGCTCTTGTGTTGAAGCCATTTAGGCTTTTTGATGTTTTGCCTTTAACGATCATCAGAGGTGGCATTTTATCCATGGAGTGCAATGACAGAACGTAGAACTATAATGTTCGTTCTGTTGGACGAGCTTCTTCCTACGACATTTTCAGACCCCTTTTCCGCCAGTATTCGTACTGGTTCGTGTTCGAAACTGTTTCCGACTTCATCGGCATTCCATATTGGATGAGGTTTGTCGCCTAGATTTAATTCATCAATAGTGGCCTTTAGACCACTGAAAGATTTATTCAAAACCTCCTTGTTTACCATTACCGCAAGAGAAAGAGATATTTCCTCAGGTTTTCTGATAACAACCTCTGAGTGCCTTTTTTAAACCTTCGTATTACTCTTTTCATGGGTTGCCTTTTTACATTTATGTCTAATGGCTTGCATAATGACCCAACTCTTCTTAAAAAGTGCCCCTTCCATATTCCAATTAACTGTCTTGCGGCTTCATTAACAGCCCTGGCCACGCGGTTTTCGATTTCCACCGGTATAGTTAGTTTTCGTCTTGGTTTTCCTAGCGATGGGTACTTTTTGGAAACGGTATCATGTAGTGTCGATTTTAGAATTCCGAATTTGAATTTTAAAGAAGTTTTTCCAGAGACATGGATTTATTACTGATTGCATTTATGGGCTCTTCTAACGTTTCACTTGAGTATTGGTTTTTCAGCTTACATTTATATTTCCTCGGAATATTGGTTTTTCGTCTAACATGTATATTTCCTCGGAATTTCCTATCAAAATAGAAATTAGTTTCAAAGAAGGAACAACACTAAAATTGATGTTTTAACACCCTGACTCCGTGTTTTACCTTCCTGTATACCGCCGATTACGACTGATTGGAATTAAGTGGAGAGATTGAGTTGACTTCACCTTTCCTTCACATGTTTTCGTCCACTCACATATAGATATATTTATAGACCATAGATTACTAAATAACGTCTAATAACATATCTACATAAAGGAGCGGGACTGGTATCGACGAATCTATTTCTTACTTAGAAATAATATTTTGGAAGAATATTAATATAAGCCCTCTGTATATTGTATATTTCTTTGAATTCTTTTAATAATACCCCCTTTGATAGGACTAATTGGTAGATTCATTCAATTAAGAAGGGGGTATATCCACGGGGTCGAAAAGTGAAAAAAAAAACATAAGTCACAGGCAGCTTTGAAAATCAGAATCTGCCTATAAAAGAAAGGAGGGGATCTACAACAACGCCTAGTTGCAGCACCATTAGCAAACCCCCAAAACATCAACTGTAAAAGAGACGCAATGTTACAAGGAACGCCAAATCACAGAGAAACACCAAACATAAATGACTACACATAAACCAACGAGACCAATGGACAATCGGTGCCGACTAGGTCTTAGGGTGGCAATTTGCCACGTCAGTAGCAGACGGTGCTGTTATCCTGTATAACGTGCGCACAACTCTCCCACTTTTTGAAGGCATACGAAATACAGTCCGTGCTCTGCCGGTTCTAGCAAGTTCATGCATTTTATCACCTGAGGAGTTCGACTGACTTTCAGACAAATGGTCGGGGCCCTGTCTTATTTAAAAAAGGTTTGGAGAGAGAACCTCATGGAATCCTGTCGTCACAGTCAGTCAGAGTGCAATTCTTAAGAATGTGCTGGTACAAGGCTGTAGATTGATCCAGTACCTAGCCAAGTGTCCGTCTGGTGACAGAAGGATCATATCCTGGTATAAAAGGCGTTTGATGATTCTAACACAATCTCGATGAGTCTGTCTACTTTTGATCCTTCTTGGTTTCTTAATTATGTCACCATAAAATGCAGGTTGTGAAATACCCAAAGTAATATACTCTGTTGCTTGTTTGGGTCCGAATTTCAATGAAGTTGACAATATTTTTTTGTAAAATTCCAGAAAGTCTGTACTAGTTTGTGGAAGTGAAAACAAGTAATCAATGACTTTGCAAACAGAAAAACAAGAAGAGATCTGCTTAAAATATCAATGTTAAAGTAAATGAATAGAACCTTAATATAAATTATACTAACTAATTGTAAGCATTCTTTTCTTCTTTATATTTGTATTGTAATTCAGTCTTTGAGTTAAAGTGTTATATGATTCTTACCTGACAAAATTCAGCTACAATAATTTTAAAGCGTAATTTTCATCTATAGACGTATTTCGGTACATTTTGGCCATATTACATTGTTTAGATCGACGATCACTGACGAGGGTTAAGTACCCGAAACGTGCATGTTTGGTCCATGCTGAATATTTATCTGTTCTTAAATGGTGCTTTTGAATTGAAGACGTTTAACATTTACTCGCCTCAACCAGATTAAGATTACTGCTGGTGGACCAGGAGTCCCCGAGGGCACATGTAGCCAAGATCGATCAATTTCGGTTGGTCGTTTCTTCAAATTTATGTTAATAAAATGTTCTCAAATTTCTTAAAATTGGGTCCTGTAGCATCATATCCCAGCCATCTTGCTACGTCTTTCGGTATATTTAGGACATATTTTCACAGATTCTGGTCATATTACATTGTTTAGATTGAGGATCACTGACGAGAGTTAAATACCCGAAACGTGTATGTCTTGTCCATGCTGTCAATTAATCTGCCCTAAAATGATGCTTATAAATTTGAAGACGTTAAACATAACGATGTGTGCAAAACCTAGACTCATCTTGCTTGATGAAAGTGGAAGTGACAGAAAAAAGCTAGCAGAGTACTAGAGCGTCATATCCCAGCCATCTTGCTACGTCTTTCGGTATATTTAGGACATAATTTTCACAGATTTTAGTCATATTACATTGTTTAGATTGAGGATCACTGACGAGGGTTAAATACCCGAAACGTGCATGTCTGGTCCATGCTGTCAATTAATCTGCCCTAAAATGATGCTTATGAATTTGAAGACGTTAAACATTACGATGTGTGCAAAACCTAGACTCATCTTGCTTGATGAAAGTGGAAGTGACAGAAAAAAGCTAGCAGAGTACTGGAGCATCAGACCATTACTAAAGATCACTGGGTATTTGGACATTTACATCAGAAGTGCATTCCACACTGTAAACAATACCAAATTAAACAAAATGTTTTTCATAAAAAAAAACAGATGTCTCCCCCTCCCTCTAAGTTACTTTGACCTTAGGCCAAAATGCAAAATGATGTGAAACCTTTAAGTCATGGGCAACTTCATACTAAAACATGAAAGTGATTCATTACATTGTTTGAGGTAAAGCCCAAACATGATTGGCATATACAATTTCATTATAAGCATATTTAAAGAAATTGACTTTGGTCACATGACCTTGGATATAGGTGACCTGAAAACTACACTCACTGACGAGGGATAAGTACCTGAAACATGCATGTCTGGTCCATGCTGCAAACTTATCTGCTTTTAAATGATGCTATTGAATTTGAAGACGTTTAACATTGTATGAATCATGAGCAACAACAAAAATAAATTAGTGATTGGATAACGGTTCAAAATATAAAGCCTAAACATTATTAGCATAGAAAATTTCAGCCTGGACATGCTTAGCATATACAATTTCATTACCAAAGTAAGAAGCTACCTTAACCATGTGACCTTGGGACAATGTGATAAGAAACATTTAGTACTAGAAACAACATACTAAAATACAAAACAAATGTAAGAAGGGTTCAGGAGATATAGCCCAGACAATATTAGTACGTACAATTTCATTAAAAAGAACTAAATGATCTTGACCTTGGGCACATGACCTTGGGTCAAGATGATAAGAAACCCTCCAATCCTGAGCAACAGCATACTATAGTATAAGAGTGATCCAGTATACGATTCCACAGATAAAGCCCAGACTCAATAGCATTTACAATTTCATTAAAAAATGTAATACTTGACCCTAGTCATATGACCTTGGATCAAGGAGGTGTGAAACCTTTGGGTCATCAGCACCATCATACTAGAATATGACGTGATCCGATCATGGTTCAAAAGATTCAGCCATGACATAATACATGTAACATATACAATTTCATTCAAAATCTATACTTATTGACCTTGACGTTGGTCACATGACCTTGAGTCAACGTGATGTGAAACCTTTACGTGATAAGCAACAACATACTAAAATATGACGGTGATCTGATAAATAGTTAAAAGAGATACAGCCCCAATGGGATAGCATGTACAATTTCATTAAAATGTACTAAGTAACTTTGACCTTGATCAAATGACCATGGGTCCAGGTGAAACCTTTTGGTCATGACATAATACATTCTTAAACTTATTTAGCGGTCCAAGGGATAAAGCCTAAACAAGAATGTATGTACAATTTCATTAAAATGTAGTAAGTGACCTTGGCCTTGGGTCAAGGTGATGTGAAGCCTTCGGGTCATAAGCAAAAACATACTAAAATATGAAAGTGATCCGGCAAACGGTTCAAGAGATATAGCCCAGACAAGAATGTATGCACAATATCATTAAAAATGCACTAAGTGACCTTGACCTTGGTCACATGACCTTAGGTCAAGGTGATGTGAAACCTACGGGTCATAAGCAACAACATACTTAGATATGAAAGTGATCCAGAAAATGGTTCAAGAGATATAGCTCGGACAGGAATGTATGCATAATTTCATTTAAAATGCACTAAGTGACCTTGACCTTGGTCACATGACCTTGGGTCAAGGTGATGTGAAACCTTTGGGTCATAAGCAACAACATACTAAAATATGAAAGTGATCCGGCAAACGGTTCAAGAGATATAGGCCGGACAGGAATGTATGCATAATTTCATTAAAAATGCACTAAGTGACCTTGACCTTGGTCACATGACCTTGGGTCAAGGTGATGTGAAACCTTCGGGTCATAAGCAACAACATACTAAAATATGAAAGTGATCCGGCAAACGGTTCAAGAGATATAGCCCGGACAGGAATGTATGCGTAATTTCATTAAAAATGCACTAAGTGACCTTGACCTTGGTCACATGACCTTGGGTCAAGGTGATGTGAAACCTTCGGGTCATAAGCAACAACATACTAAAATATGAAAGTGATCCGGCAAACGGTTCAAGAGATATAGCCCGGACACGATGTGTGACAGACGGACAGACAGACAGACGGACAGACAGACGGACGACGAAGGCAAAACCAATATGTCTCCTCCCCGTTTGGGGGGGGGGAGACATAAATCCTTTATCAAACGTACACAAGAGTCAAAATTGCATGATAATATAGTTTCGTTTGTAACTTGAATGATTTACGCAGACAAAAAGTATATTGTATATATGTATTTGTTTTCAGTTCATTCAGAAAGGAGAACCTTTACGATTAAAATAACATTTAATTTTCAAACTCCTGGTAAAAATGACAGATTACCTTCTATACAGATGTTAAACGTCTTCCATTCAATGGCTTCACTTAAGAACAAATAAATTTGCGGCATGGACCAGACATGCACGTTACGGGTACTTAACCCTCGTCAGTGATCCTCAACCTAAACAATGTTCATTACATAATGGATAATTCAGTTAGATCTTTTTGGCATCTGAACTACTTCCGGCTTGTTTTGAGAATGAATATTTTTTTATTTTCCACGTACGTTATTTCTTGTTAAATAAAAAAAAAGAAGGGAGGGGATCTCCAACAAGACCCTGTTGCAGCACCAACAGCAAAACACCCAATGCAAAAACACAAGAGAAGAGCATAGTATGAGACGAAAAAGAGACAAACGACATGTAAATGAGTTAAAGAAGATCCTGACGATAATCTCAACAGCACTCACAATAGAACGCAAAATTAAACATCGACGGACCCCTAGCAAGCTAGAGGTGGGACCAGGTGCCCGGGAGGAGTAAGCATCCCCTGTTGGCTAGCCGCACCCGCCGTCGATGTTTATGAAGCATGGAAATAAAAATATAAAAACTTCATGCACCGTCTGACGTTATGTCTATATAGAAAGTGCTATGGCGACAACGTCAGGGAAGTATATTCAAAACACTTACTGTCGAACCCCTCGCGGGGAATTTTTTTACGAGCTTAATTAAACATCAAACACAAAAGACTACACATAAACCGACGAGACCAATGGGCAACCGGTGCCGCAAGTAGCAAATGGTGTGGTTATTGTAACCGGATTCTAGATTCTAAACAAGGATTGATATCCTTCTAGGTTCCGAAAACGAGATGTTCTCTTGATTTTGACAGGAAATGTGTTTCCTTTTATGTACCCAAGTATCGTTATTACAGATAATAAAGAATAAACAAAGCAGTCTTGAAGTTAAATAACATAAAAAAAATTATTAAGCGAGTGGATAAAACAAAGTTATTTACTTCTGACAAATGTCCTTCTTACTTCCGTTCTTGCACGTTACGAACTGGTTTTAAAATCGGCTCTCTCTCAACTTGTTTACATTTACCTAGCAACGTCACCGGTTCCGCGCGTGATTGATTGGAAGTGGAACCGGCGGCGGCCATATCGTACAAAAAATACAAATCAAAACAAAACCATTACATTCCCCCCTACTTAGACTTAAGAATATATCATTAAGTCCCCAAAAGTTATTTCATTATAAAAAAAAAATACTGTACATTCAAATTATGTTAAAAAAAATTAACATATTATATATCAAAACATTTGAATAAATAGGCATATGTGTGAAACTTAGCGTAAATTAATCATTATCAAGTTATAGAATTTTCGATCATGGAAAATCAATCCCGAAGACTAGTAATTTCACACACACACGCACACTCTCACACAATACATGTAAAGATTATACCTTTAACATTAACATATCACAATGCATTAAAGTCACTTTATAAACCACATAACAAATTTATAATTCCAGACTGTCCTGTTCTTTAAGTTTCCTCAGTTCTTCCCGCAATTTCCTATTTTCCTTCTCCCACATGTTCACACTCTTCCTTTTAGACTTCCGTATTCCCTCTAGACGTTGCTTGGCCAATTCTCTGGATCTGCACGCGGCATCAATACCATTACAAAGGAAGACAAGGTACATCTCCAGTTCCCTTTCATCCTCAGGAACTGGAGGAATCTGCATAGGAGGCAGCCCACAGCACAATGTTTGTACTTCACACCATTAGATCTGGGGTGTTCATCAAAGGTGTCTGGAAGATTGACTTCCATTTTCTCCTCTATGGGACATGGATCCTCCTGCTGTATTTCCTCGGGACACGTGACCTCCTGTAAGTCTTTATCTCCCTTGGGGCTTGCGTCCGCCTGCCAGTTTTCCTTGGGGCTTGGGTCCTCCCGTCTATATAAAACTTCCTCTTGGCGTGGGTCCTCCCTTCGTGGCTCTGGTGGGTCCTCCCTTCGTGTCCTTCCACGGAAGATAAAAAATCCGTGATCAACATATCGCTGGTTCTCCCTCTTTAACATTTGGCATTTTGCCAAAATTACCTCCACTAGCCTACTATTTCCTTCATGTTTTGATCGAATATGCGCCCGCATATCCGCCTTTCTCCTACAAGTTGCTCTGCAACCATGGACGGCGCACTGAAAACTGGTGGCCAACTGGCGGTGTCTTTCATTTCAGTGGCGGAGGTAGCTCTTCTTAGAGGCAAAGGTGGCTTCGCTGAAACAATCCTCTATAGGACATGCCATGTTCACAGAATAGAAAAATTCTATTCTGTCCTCCTCAGCTTCCATAAATCTATCATTGTCATCGACAAAAATGTCAATTTCTGGGTCCATTCTACAATTAAAGAATAAACATATATAAACAAAATGAAGTGTTCTTTTATAACATATATAAACAAAATGAAGTGCTCAACATAGTGCTCTGTTGTGTTAAACATATATAAACAAAATGAAGTGCTCAACATAGTGCTCTGTTGTGAGTGCTGTTGGGATTGTCGTCAGGATCTTCTTTAACTTATTTGTGTCACACTTATGCCCTTTGCCGTGTGGAGCTCGTAAAAAAGTTCCCCGCGAGGGGTTTGACAGTAAGTGTTTTGAATATATTTCCCTGACATGGTCTCCATAGCACTTTCTATATAGACATTAGGTCAGACAGTGCATGCATTTTATATACTGTGTTCTTCACCGTGCATTAACATCGACGGCGGGTGCGGCTAGCCAACAGGGGATGCTTACTCCTCCCGGGCACCTGATCCCACCTCTAGCTTGCTAGGGGTCCGTCGATGCTCAACATAGTATTCTGTTGTGAGTGCTTTTGGGATTGTCGTCAGGATCTTCTTTAACTCATTTGTGTCACACTTATGCCCTTTGCCGTGTGGAGCTCGTAAAAAAGTTCCCCGCGAGGGGTTTGACAGTAAATGTTTTGAATATATTTCCCTGACATGGTCGCCATAGCACTTTCTATAAAGACATTAGGTCAGACAGTGCATGCATTTTATATACTGTGTTCTTCATCGTGCATTAACGTCGACGGCGGGTGCGGCTAGCCAACAGGGGATGCTTACTCCTCCCGGGCACCTGATCCCACCTCTAGCTTTCTAGGGGTCCGTCGATGCTCAACATAGTGCTCTGTTGTGAGTGCTGTTAGGATTGTCGTCAGGATCTTCTTTAACTCATTTGTGTCACACTTATGCCCTTTGCCGTGTGGAGCTCGTAAAAAAGTTCCCCGCGAGGGGTTTGACAGTAAGTGTTTTGAATATATTTCCCTGACATGGTCGCCATAGCACTTTCTATATAGACATTAGGTCAGACAGTGCATGCAATTTTTATACTGTGTTATTCATCGTGCATTAACATCGACGGCGGGTGCGGCTAGCCAACAGGGGATGCTTACTCCTCCCGGGCACCTGATCCCACCTCTAGCTTGCTAGGGGTCCGTCGATGCTCAACATAGTGCTCTGTTGTGAGTGCTGTTGGGATTGTCGTCAGGATCTTCTTTAACTCATTTATATATATATATATACATACACACATATATCATCACTCCCCCCCTTTCTATATAGAAAACTGTGTAAAATTTATGTCACCTAGCAATGAATGCTAGTTATCGTAAACCCACAGACCATAACGGTCTGCTTTCCGAACTTCCCGACCAGATTTCGTGCAAACTTTTGAGTTTTCATTCAGAGAGGAGACAGCACTTTCATTGTCTGTCAGTTCGTCCTTCTGTGCACTACATCCCAAATCGTCGCGAGCGATTTTGCACATTTTAAGATGATCTACATGTACGATCTTTAACTTATCGCTATCGAGGTCTCGGATCTCGTAAGTTACGTCCGAAAATCGTTTTGTTATTTCGTATGGTCCTGTCCAACCAAGGGACAGCTTTTGCTTAGACTTTGGAAAACTCCATTTCCAAACTAGGTCTCCTAATTCGTATTTCTTAAGTTTTGCACTCTTGTCATTACATCTTTTCTGTTTCGCAAAACTCATAACCAAGTTTTCAAAAGCAGTCTGATGCGCTCTCTTCATCGCCTCTTTCATCCATTCGATGTATTCTATGGGACATTTTTCATGGCACTCTGAGCTTGGTGTACCGACTACCACATCAAGAGGAACAGAAACTTCCCTACCAAGCATAAGTAGGTTTGGTGTGCATTTGGTGCTTTCTTGTATACTGGAACGATATGCCATCAACAGATAAGGAATATGGTCATCCCAATCTGATCTATTTTCATTGACAAACATGGCACACATTTGTTGAAGCGTTCTATTGAAACGCTCTATCATCCAGTCCGATTGGGGTCTTTATGGTGTGGTTCTACTTTTCACTACATCTAAAAGATTACACATCTCTGAAAATAGATGTGATTCAAACTCCCTCCCTTGATCTGAATGGATCCGAAAAGGTAACCCGTATCTACAAATAAATTCAGTGACAACAATATCAGCAACCGTCTGAGCTGTATGATCCTTAAGGGGGTAGGCCTCCTTCCATTTGGAGAAGTAATCCCCAACAACTAAGATATATAGATTTCCCTTGTCTGTCTCTGGAAGTGGACCAAGTACGTCAATAGCTATACATTCCATTGGGCCATACGTTTTGTTACGCTGCATTGGTGGTTTTCCCGGACCATCTTTTCTTTGCTCACACAACATACAGGTTTCACACCATCTTGATATGTCCACTGTCATGCCTGGCCAGTAAAATCTAGATTGGATCTTCTTGAGAGTCTTATCACGGCCTAAATGTCCTGCTGTTTTGGAGTTATGAAGTTGCTGCATAATCTGTGACCTAAGTTTTGAAGGAACAACAACCTGGCCAGTATCGGTGCCAGTTTCAGGGTTTTTCCATGTGCGATACAATAAGTCTCCATCTATCACAAGTCTGTCCCATTGTTGCAATAACAATGAAGTTTCTCGACTGGATGATGTAAGAGTTGGTTTTACTACGTTGTTTTGCATGTGTTGTAATATAAGTCCAATGCATTCATCATTTGCTTGGAATTCAGCTATCTCTTCATGGCTCCATTGTTCGATCCAATGTGATTCCAAAGATACACTTGTTACTTTTATTCCAAAAGTTTTATCTCCTTGAGAATCATCTCTTGGTTTATCAGAGTTTTCATTCGTTTTACCAATAACTACAGATTCCGTTTTCTGATTTTCTTCGCAATGAGGACAGTCCTCCCTTTTACATTTCCTGTGTGGTGCTCGAGATAAGGCATCTGCATTTTGATGCAGTGTTCCTTTCCTGTGTTCTATTTCGTAATCGTAAGTATCCAAGCACGATATCCATCTTGCGACAACCCCTTCGGGCTCCTTAAACTTTTTGAGCCAGGTAAGTGAAGAGTGGTCTGTGCGTAGCAAAAATGGTCTTCCATATAAATAATGACGAAACTGTTTCACGAACGTTACTGCTGCCAAAAGTTCTCGGTATGTTGTGCAATATCTTCTTTGAAATTTTTAAAGTGTTTTGCTGCCGTATGCAATAACTCTTTCCTCTCCACACTGCACTTGAGATAAAACGCCTCCAATTCCATAAGCACTAGCATCTGTGTCTAGTATAAATCTTTCATTTCGTGACGGATATGCAAGAATGGGTGCATTTATTAATTTATCCTTCATCTGATCGAATGCATTGTTACACTCCTCTGTCCACTTGAATAGAAGGGAGGAGATCTCCAACAAGACCCCGTTGCAGAATCAACAGTAAAACACCAAAACACCCGATGCAAAAACACAAAAGACGAGTACAGCACGAGACGGAAAAGAGACACACTACATGTAAACATCAAACACAAAAGACTACACATAAACCGAACGTGCGCACAACCCTCTCACTTCTCCAATTACCCAGAGGTCTCGAAGAACGTACAATTGTGGTGTAAAACAACCTCCTCACTGTAAGATGACATCACACAAACAAGACCGCGAAACGCAGAGGCCCCATAGACACAGATGAATATGTAAATGGATATAAAAAGGGGGCATGCGTAATACAGTCCGTGCTCTGCCGGCTGTAGCGAGCTCATGTATGTAATCACCCGAGGAGTCCGACTGACATTCAGAGATGACAGGTGGTCGGGGCCCTGTCTTCTCTAAAGAGGTTTGGACAGGGCCCGTCATGGAGTCCCGTCGTCACAGTCAGTCAGAGTGCAAGTCTCAAGGATGCGCTTGTACAAGACTGTAGATTGGTCAAGTACCAAGCCTAGTGTCCGTCTGGTGACATTCTTTTGAGTAAGTCTGGTCATTGGATATGCAATAGTTGAGAAATTCTCGATGAACTGCCTATAATACGAAGCAAGACCCAAGAAACTTCTTAATTCACCTAAATCCTTTGGTATGGACCATTGTTTTACTGCCTCGATCTTTGACTTATCGCACTTAACTCCCTGTTCCGAGACAACATATCCAAGGTAGGCAACTTCGTCCATAAACAAACGGCATTTCTTCGGTTTGAGCTTTAAATTTGCTGATTTGAATCTTTCAAAGACTAGCTTTAGGTTGAAGATGGTCTCCTTGAAATTTTTCCCGAATACAATTACGTCGTCTAGATAGACGAGACATCTTTCCCATTTAAAGCAATTTCCATGAGGCGTTCGAATGTGGCTGGGCTATTTGATAGCCCAAATGACATCACTTTGAATTGGAAGAGCCCCTTGTGTGTCGTGAAAGCGGTGTACTTTTTGTCTTCGGTAACGGATAGGCATCTTTGATGGTAACTGAATTTAATTTACGATAATCAACGCAAAAATGCGTTGTTCCGTCCTTCTGTTTTGCCAGTACAATGGGTGAAGCCCACGGGCTATTGCTGTTCTCAATTATTCCATTCTCCAACATGCTGTTTATTTCTTGTTCTGCATCTTCCCTTTGATGAATTGGTAATCTGCGAGGCGGCAATTTTATTGGCTTAGCATCGCTAACGTCAACCCTATGATTTACAATGTCCGTTTGTCCAAGGGCATTGTTCGGACCAACAAAAATGTCCGAATATTGTAATATTGTCTCCTTAAGTTCATTCTTCTCGTCCTCATTGAGCTTCTTCGAAGAATTCTCTAACAGTGGTGCTTAATGTTCTGGTAAAGCGGAAGTCCGCTTCTCGGGAAAGTACTCCTCTTTTGATACGGAATTTACCAAGCATTCGGCCTGTTGAATGGTCGCTATCTCTAAGTTCTCGTGTAACTGGACAGGATATTGCGTTGGATTTAAAATTGAAATTATAACTCCTGCATCAGATGGACAAACTACTGATTTTGGAGCGAGAACTTGATGTTCTCCTTGAAAATCCTTAAAAGGTTCAATAATGCCTTCTGTTTGGTTCGGAAAATGTCCTACAATTTTGCATTTTGTATAAATTTCGGTCTTTGAGGGTATTGTAATCGGAGTGTTAAGATGAACTTTGGCGCATTTATTGACAGGTTTTTCTTTTTGGAGCTGTAATTCAAACAGCGATGATTTCATAATTCCCGCACTAGTGTATATCAATATTCTTTGTTCAGCAAGAAAATCAAGTCCAAGTATACCATCTGGAAATCCTCCTAACTCTGCCACCATCACAGAGTGTGCAAATATCTGGTCGCCAACTTTCAATGACAATAAAGTCTCTCCATAGACTTTCATGGTTTCCCCATCCGCCGTCATCAAAGTTGTATCCACAGAGGTCAACCCGGTCGAACCTGAAGCTACAGATCTACTCAAATCTGTGTATGTTTCCTTGGATATGAGAGTAACCGCAGATCCCGTATCCACCAACATAGCCACTTGCTTCCCTTCAACTTCAACCTCTACATACCAGCAACTTGATTTTTAATTTGTTCTTACTAGGTGGCCGTAATGAAATCTCTTCATTATCTACTTCCTCATGGACCGAGCACTTGGCCCCTGACTCCTGTTTAAATGCTGCTGGTTATCTTTATCAGAAGTTTCGTAACTGACGTTTGCTCTCCGTTTTTTCTTTCTCTGTTCGGACAATTTCGGCTAATATGGCCTTCCTCCCCGCATGAGTAACAAGTAAGTTTTTTCTTTTTCCTTTCGTTGACACGTGTTTCTTGTGTCGAATTTGTAGTCAGATTCTTAGTAGCTGATTTTCCAATAGATTCTTATGGTGGACAGACACCAGACATCACAAAATTTAGCGATATTTTCATTGTGACGTCAAAATGGAAAGCATGACAACACATCAAGGTGCCTCAAGACAGGGCGATCAGATGTGACGTCACAATTGAAAATTTTGCAAAATGATGTGATGTCTGGTGTCTGTACATAAAAAATCAAGGTTTAAATTGGTCAGGGATATTTTCTGGAAAATGGACTATTGAACGGCTTAGATTTTCGACAGTTGTTTTCAGTTCTCGGACGGTTTCATCTGTACTTCCGGTCGCGTGCGATATACCTCTGACTTGTAACGCGTCACCGTTGATCGGTTTCCTTGAACCGAATTGAACTCCTTCAAAAGCTTCAAATTCTAAGGCAAGGGATATTGCCTTATCGAATGATTGCGGATGTGCAAACTGCACATGTCTCCATTCCTGATTACCTTATTCGGAAATGTATTGCTCTATAAGCATGCTCTCTTGGGCATACGTAGGTAAACTCGGAAGCGCAAGCGATGATATTCGCCGTAGTGCGTATCCAAAGACCGCTACACACTCTTTTTCCTTTCTCTTTCTATTTCGGAACTCGCACCTGTAGGCGATCTCGCGTGCAGGTGGACAAAATCTCTTTGTTAGCGCCTGTTTTAATTGAAAATAATTCGAAAGTTCGGCAGCGGTCAACTCGCTAAGAAGCCTCTGTGCATTTCCGCGCAAACTCATGGCTAATTGAGCAGCCGTATCATTTTTACTCCACATGTTCCATTGTGAAACTTGCTCAAAATGACAAATGTAATCTTTCCACTCAACATTTTGACCGTCGTATGTGTCAGGATTTTTAAGTTTTCTGTTAACTGGGCGCGTTTCGGTCATATGACGAATTCTATCGTTTCTCGCGGGTCTTTCGTGTATTTGATCTACATATCTACTTTGTGGAGCAAAATTGTTCGGTATGCGAGCATTATTTCCATTAGAAACCGGTTGGAATTCAGGAGTGGGTATTTGTTGTCGTTCGGCTAAACTAGGAAAATAATGTTTTCCTTGATGCTCCGAAAATTCGTCATTGCGGTATGGATTTACTCCTGTATGTATATTTTGTCTCCCTTCATTCATTCTATATCTCTCATCGGTGTTAAGTGGAATTCCGTTTTGTTCAGGATAAATATTTTCTACGTAAACTGAACCGCTATCGCGGGACATTCGATTTCCGTTTCAATGAGAGTTTACAGCGAGGGAAAAGTTTGAGTCGCAGTTATTTTGTATGTTTCTGTTGATAAACAGATGTCTATTTTCATCCGTGTGTACATTTTGTGACTCTTGAAGACGCGTGTGCGAAGCAGAATCCTGTGTTCTGAAACCACGATTATAGTTTGAATGGAAATTACGTGCAAAATTTGTATCTTCGGTTTCGTTATACCTATCCAAAGTGACGTAAGAAACGGAACTACCGGATAACGAATGTGCATTTGCCTCTCTGAATGAATTGTGAGGTTCTTGAAAGTATCTATATACTTGTGGATCACTCCTAGAATTTCCAGGAATATGAACATGTTGTTCATTTGAGAAATCGACAAATTCATCATGGGACCTGTTTTGGAATTTAAATCTATTCGGACTAAAACAACCAGTAGGAACATTATTCCTATCAGAAGGTAAGGAACTTTCTTGTGAAATGTCATTTTCAAAACTGAATAAACAAGGACCCCCTCTTATCTTCATTATAACCGAGAAAATCCGGTCTCTGTCCTGACCCTTGAAACATTTTGTTTCACTGACGTTATAAAAGCTATTTTTTATATTTGTTTGACTGCAATCTATCCTTTATTATCCCGCACGAGCCCCCATAAATTTTGTAACCGGATTCTAGATTCTAAACAATTGATTGTAATATATCCTTCTAGGTTCCGAGAACGAGATGTTCTCTTGATTTTGACAGGAAATGTGTTTCCTTTTATGTACCCAAGTATCGTAATTACAGATAATAAAGAATAAACAAAGCAGTCTTGAAGTTAAATAACATAAAAAATTTATTAAACGAGTGGATAAAAAAAGGTATTTACTTCGGACAAATGTCCTTCTTACTTCCGTTCTTGCATGTTACGAACTGGTTTTAAAATCGGCTTTCTCTCAACTTGTTTACATTTACCTAGCAACGTCACCGGTTCCGCGCGTGATTGAACGGAAGTGGAACCGGCGGCGGCCATATCGTACAAAAAATACAAATCAAAACAAAACCATTACAGTTATCCTGGATTACGTGCGCACAATCCCTCTCACTTCTCCAATTACCCAGAGGTCTCGAAGAACGTACAATTGTGGTGTAAAATAACCTCCTCACTGTAAGATGACCAAACAAAACCGCAAAACGTAGAGGTCCCAGAAACACAGATGGATATGTAAAAAGAAAGCGTGCGTAATACAGTCCGTGCTCTGCCGGCTGTAGCGAGCTCATGTATGTAATCACCCAAGGAGTCCGACTGACATTCAGAGAGGACAGGTGGTCGGGTCCTGTCTTCTCTAAAGAGGTTTGGACAGGGCCCGCCATAGAGTCGCGTCGACACAGTCAGTCAGAGTGCAAATCTAAAGGATGCGCTGGTACAAGACTGTAAATTGGTCTAGTACCAAGCCTAGTGTCCGTCTGGTTACATTAGGATCATATCCACGGTATAAAAGGCGATTGATGATTCTGACGCATTTCCGAATTTTATGCTGCCTACCTTTGTTCCTTCTAATTTTGTTTATCATATCACCATAAAAGACAGGACGTGTAATATCCAAAGTAATGTACTCTGTTGCGTGTATAAATCCGAATTTCAAAAGTTGATTGTAAGTTTTGTAAAATTTCCAGGAAGTCTTTACTAGTTGATAAAAACGGAAACCTTGACATAAAAAAATAATTGGTAATTTGTAACTTTCTACTGTGAAAATCCAAAATATCAGTACATGCTTTAGCGTACCGGATGAGCTGTGTGTGATATGTAAATGCCGTATGACGGTAATCTTGGAATATCACCGTCAAACCAGGGGGAATTTACTATGTTGAATCCAAAACCATCCCCTTTCCGTTTACAATTTTGATATTTAGGTCCAGAAATGGTGTTTCTGTACCGTGTTACTCTGTGATATATTTTCTTATTTTGGAAGTTTCTGAATATCATTGACTTGTTTAACAATCTATCATTTCTAGAAAGAAAATATTCATTATCCACAATGCATGTATAATTTTGTACTCTCCCTATAATATTATAAAAAAGACATTTTACTATACCATTAATGTGGACAGCTGCTGCCTTCTTACAGAGAAATGTAGCAACTCCTTTATGGTTCCAGTCATAACTGATGCATTATCAGTAGAGAATGAAATTAGATTTTCCCCAGGTATTGATGATTCATCAAGTTGATTATCTATTAATTTGAAAATAGTTTCTCCAGTGGAAGCTCACCACATTCTCTGAGTGACAACAGGACCGACAACACACGACCACTGTTTTCATCAAAGTATCGTACCATAATGGGATATAATTTTATATCATCATAGTCAGTACTTCCATCTGTTCCCAAGCTGAATGGGCCATTCCTTAATTTTTTTTACAATTTGACTTTGTAATGCTCGGATAATGTGTCTAGTATGCAAGAGGTTTTTGTTCAGCCACTGGAATATTTTTCCGCAATTTTTGAGTCCGGGAACATTTTTGTGAATAATTTTCCAGCATTATACCACAATGTATACTATTGAATAAACATCAAAGAAATACCTAACTGTTATTCAGTCTCAAAGTCGAGAAGGCAAGGCAAAATCGCGAGAATTCCTACCGAAACGGCAGCGAATCCCGCAACAAACAACACCCCGAAGCGAGACCAGGTTTCCGGGGAGAGCCAGAGCCTTCCGACTGCATGCAACACCCGTCGCAACAGTTCCATGGAAACCTGTCAAACGCTTTGACTGCCTCGATGCATTATGTGTATTAATTATTTCATATTCTTTTATATCCGTATATATTTTACAAACTTTTATATTGCATTATGCATGGCTTTCAGGAGGGTTTGAACACCAAGATGGCGGCGGCATTATTTGTTTTCTCGCTTCCTAGGAAAAGTACAGTCTTAACTCCCTTAAAACATTTGATACTCTGATTGATATACGCAATTGAGTATCCTGATCAAGTTTGAATAATTTCCGGTGTCATTTGAAGAAATTATGGCGATTTTCGAAATTTAGGACTTTGCGAGTTTTATTCATGAGCAAACCACGACGTCATTTCTACGTTATCGGGAAAAATGACGTCACAAACATTCGCATTCAAAATGCAATAAAACATTATTACTAAACATATTGCATTGAAACTTATCATGTATAAAGTAGAAAATTAAATCTTCACCACAATGTATTCGTTGACAAATTAACGTTACAGGAAAGCGGGTTTCACTTCATTGTAAATGAACGATTTGGAAGAAAAAATTGGGAAATATATAATAAAGCCTTGTAATATCTTAATCCTAAATTCAATTTTTCCCATTTAATCATGAATCTCTGGACATTCTTGATAATTTTGATAGTTTTTGACAAAGATTCATCCACAGGATTCCTAATAATTAACTAGCAACTACAGTAAATTGGCTCGAAATTGCAATTAATTAAGCGACAGTTTCATCTTTTATTCTAGTATCCTGTCTGTGTTTAAAACACAATTCAATTTATCTTTTCCATATGTAAGTGCAATATATTTATAGATATTTTGGAAGTTAAATCAAAATTAACTTCCACTAGCTTTACGAGAACTGGAATGACGCTTTCAATATTATGACGTCATCAAGAAATTCACGAAAACGTCGATTTATGCATATTTCAAAGTCTCGTAGAAAAAAATTCCTGTGGATCGAATCAAATGTAAGTTTGTATAGCCAAGGACAGACAAGAAATATATAACTTCTGAAATTTTTAGAAAAATTGAATTTGGCATCCAAGTGTCCAATACCTCCTTAAATACAACGAAGGCATACTTGGCTATAACTTTAGGACTTATATCTGCTTGATGAAGAATATTGAAAGAATTAATTGAAAAAGGTTCAAGAAGCGAACTTCTTATTTCTTCATGTTTCTTGTTTGCTTGAGCATACTTTTTTAATAATCTAAATTGTATTCCCAATCATTCTTTTGTCATTTTGATGATTAAATGTGTATGCTCGTGATTCTTTAACATTTTCATTTACTTCGTTTAAAGGTACTGTGTCCCTGAAAATTTTATAAAATTATTAATTTTACAAAATTTTGTAATGCAAAATCTGTCTTTTCATATGCAAGTATACATTCTCATTTGTATAAATTCAAATTTTCAGGCGAATCTAACGCAAACTTTCGCAGTTGTAGCCCTTTAAAAGCGTCATTTTGAATTCCGTGTTTTCGATTTTATAGGCCTACGTTCGATTTGTGCAGGTATCTGACGTAAAAGCATTGTGACGTCATTAAATTCCTTTGAAAACGTCATATATGTGACACTGTTTCCCTGAATTTCACGCTTGTTTCCATAGAATTTGATGACGTCACAATGCGTTGACGTCAGATACCTGCACAAATGGGAAATGACTCTGTATTTCGAAAAGACCGAATTTCGGGTGTGCAGCTCTAATTCATTCAACTAGCGCCGTGACACCTTATTTGATTAATAAATTCAGAAGAGAACTCCGGAAATCTTAGTTTTATATAAGATCTACCACCCCGGTGACACTTGTGACAAGACCGTTCCATGGATACCAAAATAATTTACCTTATGACCTTGAAGTTTGATCTCTTTTTTACATTACAGCTGGAGACCACTGATAAAAAGGCCGACGGGGGCATCCGTGTTTTACAGACTTTTTTTTTTTTATTTCAGTACAGCAATAGATAGTTATTGTTCCCCGTCAAGGATCAAATCTTCTTTCATGCTGCCAATTTATCTGTTCTTAAATTACGCTTTTTAATTTGAAGACGTTTAACATTCAAAAAGAGTGTGATGTGCCCAGTAGATTCCGAAGCGATTGATAAAAATCAAATTATACCAAGGAAAGTAGAAATCAGAGGAATTGAAAAAGAAGGGACTACAAATGAGACGAAAGGTATATTTGACCTCTTCCATTCAAGTTAATATTATTACTATTCTAAGTCAGAAAATACGTCAAAAACGCGTCAGAAATTTGACTCAGGTGAGTTTCAAAAATGTAAAAGTAAGAAAAAAGTTTTGTTGGTACCACCAGGAATTGTATCCACTACCATTGGGTCGGTAGGGCATGGAAAACACACCATATATACATTAAACAATCACTAAAAATCTAAAGAAGTCAAAAATGTGAACAGTTAATGGACGGACGACGGACAAACCGATACGACAATAGCTAACTTCGAGCCTTCGACTCAAGTGAGCTAAAAAGGGAGATAAAGAAGAAAAAAATGTAACAGTAGTTGGGGATTCGATCCCTCCCCTACCCATCCATATCAACTACTGTATTGTGCTATAAACAGGGATATGGTCATTATCCATATTTGTCGTTGATATTATTCATAAAATCGTATTCTAATATGACTTGAAATTTTCTCCCTATATGTACCATAGAACTCGCCTGGTGTAAAATCTCCAACAAACTTCCAGTGCGCTAAGCTCCGCCCATTCACGTGCTATATTAGAATAGAAATCACAACTAGCTAGTAGTGTAAACGTCTTCAAATTGAATAGCATCATTTAAAAACAGATAAATTGGCAACGTGGACCAGACATGCACGTTTCGGGTACATAACCCTCATCAGTGATCCTAAATCTAAACAATGTTGTATGCCAAATCAAAGGACTGAAAGTCCTGCGAGTTGGCAAAGTCTAATATTGAATAAATTCTTTGTTTGTGAAATACGAATGCTCCCGGCGGAGTATAAACACCATTTTTCACCAAGTATGTGAAAGGTCAAGGTCAGGGTCACTGGGCATAAAAATGTTGGTATCTATGGAAAAATTGTGTGACAAGGAATACATATGTGAAATATAAAAGCCATATAATTTACCATTCAAAGTTTTTTGGACAAACAGACGGACAGGCCAAAAACTATATACCCCCGAATCTTTGATTCCGGGGTGCATAAAAAGTTTGTTTTTTCTTAATCTCTAAGCGGTATTAGTCCCCTACCAGCATAAATCTAAGTCATAACTTTTAAAGTGTGTCTTACATGTACAAGTACATGCTTATTTTTCTCACATTGTCTAAAAGCGCTTAAAATAAAATTTTATGTACCGGTATTCATTTTCATATGTTGATCAGCCAACGCAGCATTCATGAATGACATCATAAATGTCTGAATTGACATTACAGTTAAAAGGCACGTGAAAATGAAATCTTACCCCATAGGATTAAGACTTATAGAATCTACATGTATCATAAGGTGTGAGCATCGACAAGGAAATGCACTCCGAATGTCCAGAATTTGCTTGTACAATGACAAGACTTGCCGAGTCATGGACAAAAGCAAATCCCAGACAAGAGGTATAGATTTCAGGAATCATTCTTTTATTTTTTTTTGGTTGATCGAGGTATCAACACCAAAAATTTAGGGAAAACTGCATTGTGCGCATAGCGCAAGATGCACAAGTTTTTCCTCAATTTTTGGTGTCGATACCTCGATCAACCAAAAACATATTACATTGATTACTTATCATTTCATTTTGTTGCTTTCCAACGTTTATTTGCGGCTTTGAAACAGTGTTGCTAACGACGTTGCTAAGCACATACTTCCGTTTGGTGTTGATAAAGGTATCAACAAAATTTCTCGGCCAAACGGAATCGTCGTTTCTTAATAATAACAATAGAAATTAAATGATTTCCTTGTGACGTTATCAATGATCACACCCAAGTGATTGACGTTCGATAAGTTTTCTTTACTTTTCTGCCATCTTTTGATCAAGGTTGAAGCGACGCAGTGTGTCGAATATTTTTCTCCTTACCGGTATGTGCAAAAACGTCAAAAATAGTACTTTTCCTATGCCTTATCAAGACTAAACGTCATAGTCAACGTGGATGATCGATTTGCCATTTTGCTTTATACGAGTACAGTTCTGTAAATATGGGATAAAAGAATATTTTTTCCCAGCGTTTCCATGAATATCCAAGCCCACGGTAATAACACGTGATGAAGTGAGTGTGATGGAATACTACAAGTAGTACATGGACATACATGTATATACATTTATTGCAGTCATTAGGTGAAGATTTATTCAGCCTTGAAAATTATATTCCTCGAGGACAATGCTCTTCTTATAACCCGAACTGTAATGTACATCGTTCATTCACCCAATCAAACACAACACAACCCCCCCCCCCTCCTTCCCAAAAATCGATCTTCGATAAACGGATAACGACATACAGTAAATAGACGATCTAGTCTTTCGAATTGTGGTTTTTCATAATCCTTTATACAACAGATAAGAAAATATTCGAATATTCTATCAGTTATTTTCAAGAACTTACTACAAATCCAGTTCGCCGTTCATCGTATGGCCTTCCGAGTGTCCTCTGATCTTAAGACGCAAGAACCATAGCGATTTATATTGACATCAACAGGCTATTTTATATCTATCTTTTCATCAATGAAATATAAATCGACATGGTTATAATAACTATCATTAGGCCTAATCTCTGGTCATTCCCCCGGAAAAATACCGCATGGCCGGCATAGCGCAGTGCTACTTTGGACTACTTAAAAGTTGAATTCCTACGCGATACGAGAACTATACTCCGAATCTTCATTACAAATAGCTCTATAGACCATTTTTTTACTCCAATAATTGCATTGGAATCATC
The DNA here is from genome assembly GCA_028142955.1 of Pinctada fucata. NCBI lineage: Eukaryota > Metazoa > Mollusca > Bivalvia > Pterioida > Pteriidae > Pinctada > Pinctada fucata. The sequence goes on along the minus strand of AP027113.1, from coordinate 39,773,201 downwards.
ATTTACAACTTGCACTCATTGTGTCGTTTAAAATGTTTTTGTCCAAATAATAGTGGTACTATTTCTTACTAAAGTAAGACTACAGATTTTTGACCGTTGCACGGTTCGTGCAGGCCCTAACTGGGGCATTCGATTCCAATGAATAGTTGGCTTTGCCAACTCAAAAAGTATGAAAGTTACCATGTCGAACAAGTGTACCGAAAGACGTAGCAGGATGGGTGGGATATGATACCAGCTAGCCGTGATTCATTGTCCTGTTATTCCACTCGTCACATGAACCAATCAAATTATCACCTCGCCGCTAAGCGGCTCGGTGATAATTTGACTGGTTCATGCGACTCGTGGAATTACTGGATAATAAACCACGGCTAGCTAGTTGTTATTTCTTAAATAAAATGGATAACATGTACAATACGTTTCTTTTCTCTAGACAATGAGGATAGCACAGTGCACAAAGTTTTGTGCGACTCATGTGAGCTTCAATGCAAGTGGAAATACCTCTACAGCCAGCCCTGGTCAGTCCGTTGGTACTACAAAGGTTAATTCCGGAGTCCCTTGGGAAAATCCTGGTCCCTTCTCCAGAACCGCAAGAAAAAAAGGAGAGCTCAAAAATTGTCATGGAGGCTAGAGTGCTCACAGGTTATTTTACATAAAATGTCCAACTTTTTTTATTATCTTAAAAAGAAGGGAGGAGATCTCCAACAAGACCCCGTTGCAGCATCAACAGTAAAATACCAAAACACCCGATGCAAAACACAAAAGACGAGTACAGCACGAGACGGAAAAGATACACACGACATGTAAACATCAAACACAAAAGACTACACATAAACCGACGAGACCAATGGGCAACCGGTGCCGATTTTGGACGGCCATCTGTCACGCAAGTAGCAAATGGTGTGGTTATCCTGGATTACGTGCGCACAACCCTCACTTCTCCAATTACCCAGAGGTCTCGAAGAACGTACAATCGTGGTGTGAAACAACCTCCTCACTGTAAGATGACATCACACAAACAAGACCGGAAACGCAGAGGCCCAAGCGACACAGATGAATATGTAAATGGATTTAGGCATGCGTAATACAGTCCGTGCTCTGCCGGCTGTAGCGAGCTCATGTATGTAATCACCCGAGGAGTCCGACTGACATTCAGAGAGGACAGGTGGTCGGGGCCCTGTCTTCTCTAAAGAGGTTTGGACAGGGCCCGTTATTGAGTCCCGTCGTCACAGTCAGTCAGAGTGTAAGTATCATATATAGACTATGTACGAGGACTGATTGATATGTTGTGAGCCTCGGTTTTCTAGGATGCAGAAGGTATTCTGCTGATAGATTACCTCAAAAAAGGACAAACAATCAATGACACATACTATGCTTCACTTCTAACACAGTTACAGGGAAATATTAAACTTTTAGTGCATCGGAAAGCTCACTACTAAAGTGTGTTGTTCCATCAGGATAATACTTCTATTCACGTCTGTCACTGTAATGATTGCCATTCATTATTGTGGATATAATTTGATTAAGCATCCGCCTGAATCACCTGATCTTGCTCCATCAGACTTTCATCTATTCCCAAAACTGAAAGCAGCTATTTCTGGCACCCAATTCAATCCGATGATGAAATCATTCTTGCAGTGGATGGCTTTCTGACCAGTCAAGACGAGTTCTTTAAAAGTGGTATTAAGGCCCTTACTAACCGATGGCAAGAGTATAAATACTGAAGAGGATTATGAAGAAAAATAATACAAATTGCCTGATAAAATATTCAAATTCTTAAATATGAGGCTCACAACATATCAATCAGCCCTCGTAGCAACATTCCGTAACCTTTTTTGGTCTTGTACATGGAGGTATTGAGGCTGATCATGACCTTTGATCCTTGATCCTGAAAATCTAGCCGCACCCGCCGTCGATGTTCATGCACGACAATGAAAACAATATATGAAATGCATGCACTGTCTGAGGTTATGTCTACGTAGAAAGTGCTATGTCAATGAAAAATATTTAAAAACACTTACTGTCAAACCCCTCGCGGGGAACGTTTTTACGAGCTCCACACGGCAAAGGACATAAGTGTGACGCAAATGAGTTGAAAAAGATGGTATAACCTACCTCGCGGGAAACTTTTTTTTACGAGCTCCACAAGGCAAAGGGCATACGTGTGACGCAAATGAGTTGAAGAAGATCCCGACGACAATCTTAACAGCACACACAACAGAGCACCAAACCAAGCATCGACGGACCCCTTGCAAGCTAGAGGTCGAACCAGATGCCCGGGAGGAGCAAGCATCCCCCGTTGGCTAGCCGCACCCGCCGTCGATATTCATGCACAAAAACGAAAACAATATATGAAATGCATGCACTGTCTGAGTTATGTCTACATAGAAAGTGCTATGGCAACGTAGGGCTATGGCAACCATGTCAGGGAAAAATAATTAGCGTGACGCCAATGTTTTGAACTTACCTCGAGGAACTTGTTTTACGAGCTCCACACGGCAAAGGGCATACGTGTGACGCAAATGAGTTGAAGAAGATCCCGACGACAATCTCAACTGAACACACAACAGAGCACCAAACGAAGTATCGACAGATCTCCAGCAAGCTAAAGATGGGACCAGGTTCCCGGGAGGAGCAAGCATCCCCTGTTGGCTAGCCGCACTCGCCGTCGATGTTCATGCACAAAAATGAAATATCATGAATACAATGATACCACATACATCCACACTTCTCCATCAGCCTTGAGAGTTTGCTGGATATTGTTCTGTCTGGCTCTTATCCGATTAGATGCTGAAAAATTAAAAGATGAAAATAATAAAGAATAAATAAAGTTTGTGCCTTGTTATGTATTTACATGCAATCTAAAAATGTTTTGAATAGAATCAAGTAAGATAAAGAGAAATTAATCATTTTCTTAAATCTTGAATTATATAATCATTTATCAGGAAACAATTCTCTTAAGAAGAGAATGTAATGACTAATTACAAGCATAATAACTTTTAAAAATCTTAGTATTTGATATAATTCAAAACAAATAAAGTAAGTAATAATGCAATGAGAATTGGTAATATCAAGACAGATAACTCTTGACAAGAAGTTAAGCCTGCAACATTACCTTTCTGCACTGACGTCATAGCAGAATGAGCAGTCTTTGGCAACAGAAAACATTGAAAATCAGCTGGAATTTTACTTATAAAGCTTTAAGGAATATTAACAACAAGGAAGATAACAATTATGGGGAAAAGGGAAAGAAAACCAAGAAAATCAAAGCTGTTTCAGCGTGGAAATTATTTTGGAAAAAAAACGTTGATTCAAACAGCTCCGTAAGTTCAACATCTTCAAGGGATGATTCCATGTCTTCTATATCGACCAGAAAGCCGGCCCTTCAAGATCTTTATTTGTCGGGGTACAGTACAATGGTGAGGAAGACAACTCCGACGCTCCAAAGTTATTGCGGCCTCCTAAAAAGATGGAAATTCAAAATTCAGAAACTGGTAAATGCAACAAAGAAAACTTTATTGTTAACATGGAAAAAATTTATTTCAAGGTTTTTTGGACAAACATGATACTAAATTATGCACAAAACCCGAAACTGAAATAGTTATTGTGAAAAGACTTTGGCTCGGAGTATCGGCAGAAATTATTTGCACGAAATACCAATTAAAGACACCCCTGTCTAAATTATACGAGGAGGGAAAAGGAAAAAGTGTCGTAACAAATAAAGCATTGGCCTTACCGTTTCTCAAAACAAAGATGGGTGCCACAGACGTACATTTTCTCCTTGCATCTCTAAACATCAAGCCTCCGTCTCTTCGTTGGGTGCAGGACACACTCAATTCTTCATCGGTAATCTCGACACACATAAACAAGGAATCAATGTTGAACAATCAAGTCTACGTTAGGAAGGTGCAAGAGCTTAGAGGTCAAGGTCACAAAGTCGATGTCGAAATGGATACTTCGTAGAACAGACCGCAAAATGGTATCGAGGCCGGCTCTATTTCCATCACACCTGTAGCAGAATGTTCCACCAACATGAAGCTTGTTATTGCTTTAAATATTTGTAACAGGCTATGTCACCAGAAAGTCATGTGATCACACATCATTCGCAGTCATATTCGGCCGATAAGTCCATAACATCCTCCGAAGCTTTTTCTATCGCAAAAAAAAAAAAAAAAATTGAAATCGATTCAAGATAACAACATCCTAAACGTACGATCTGTCACTACCGATCACAGCTGTCAAGTTGAAAAAGTTACATCCGATACATCCCGACACAGTTCGCATTACTATTGTTTCATTCACCGTCTTCGGAACCTTCAGAAAAAATCCAAGATATCAAGATGAAATCCTTCCTCGCAAGCATTGATAATAACACCTTCACTAGACGAGTTTCCTGTGCGATTCGATCAAGAGTCTACGTTGAATTGACGTGGCTTAATAAGACAAAGAAACCGGGTAAATCCAAATTAACCACCCAGAACGTTGTTCCCTGTCTTATCGGCGACCATAATAAATGTCAGTTAAATTCCAAGTTCGACAATCCACGAGAAAGCTCGTTTTCCGAGAGGAGACATTTAACTTTATCTGACCACAACGAAGTGTGCCTTACCTCTGAGCTTTCGAAGTTTGTAAACAACACTAATGGCATGAAGTTACGAGTTATCCGAAATACCAACAAAGTTGAATCAGTTCACAACCGTTGTTTCACTATTGCACCAAAAAACAAGCTGGCCTCCCAACATTGATGGGCTGTGTCACTCAGCTGTCCACTACGATAGATACAGTCACGGCCAGTCTACAACCGTCCTTGCTCAAACGTTAGGTATAAATTGCGGTGAAAACGATCCATTTACTTCACACATAGCAAGCCTTTACAAGCGATACTCATACGACAAACTCCGGAAGAAATCTCATCATTATAGGAAAAACCGTTATAATAAGAGGATGCGGAGAGTTAACAGGCGGATAAATGAGTCTTCCTTCTATAGCGATGGTACTGGTTATTTCTCAAGGGAACACAGCTATACAACAAGTTCTACAAAAGGATGATTAAACTCAGTTACTTGACAGCCAATTGAATTATTGGTAATAATAACAATCTCATTAAAATAGCAGAACAGCTAACAGCAAACTGAAATACTTGTTGTTCCGTATGTATTCAAAGATATATTCATGTTTGTTATAGTGTGAATCTATAGGGGGAAGGGGGGTTGGAGGGGGACGGAGGAGGGTAGTAAGTGTCAGACACATACTGTGGGGTGAGGCTATTTATTTAGAGTAAATATGGACTATTAATTTGATAAAAAATTTCAGGGACAAAAGGGCCCCCCTATTAACATTTTCCCCCTTCTCCCCCACTTTACTCCCTCCCGCTATTGATACACAAATGAGTCAATTACGGTAAAGGAAAATGCAACAAAATGTATTGATGTAAAAAAGATGAAAAGATTTTAACGTCAGAGAATGAAACTAACGCAACGAGCAATAACCGGCAACCAACAACATGCTGCAATTAAAGATGACGTGTTGTCCATCAATAATCCGAAATTTAAGGACCATCTACATGAAATCTGTCTTCATGAACTATGATCCATTTGACATCCTTATATAACATGTGACCGACCGAGAAATGTCCTTTCCTATGAACTTTTTTTGATGATTCTTATGTATGGGATAGTACTGAACGATTCTAGCTTGGTTGCCACTCTGGCAACTTTGGGCAACTCTTTTTATCGGCGGAAATTCAAAATGGCCACCAAATGCCTTCCATCAATAGATGAAATTAAATTCTTTCTTTAAATATTGAGTGTGGCACATCAAATCAGGGGGTTTGAGGGTCAACAAACCCATTTCCGGTTTCATTTTCACAATTTGAGTTCATTCAGGACTAGAAATTCAAGATGGCCGCCAAATTTCAACCTCATTATGGTACAATTTGAATATTTCAATAAAACGTTCGTTTAACACATCTTATTTATTTTGCCGTTTTTTGTTATTTTCAGCTGGCACATGCTTCTGGGACAACTCTGCTTATCGGGGGAAATTCAAAATGGCTGCCAAATGCCTTCAACCAATAGGTGACATTTAATTTATTCTTTAAATATTATGTGTGGCTCATCAAATCAGGGGTTTTGAGGGTCAATAGACTCATTTCCAATGCCATCTTGACACTTTGAGCTCATTCTAGACTAAAACTTGAAGATGGCTGCCAAATTTCAACCTCATTATAGTGCAATGTGTAGATTTCAAAAAAAAAATTTGTTACACATCTTATTTGTTGTATTTTCAATTACTTAATATATTATCTACATCTATTCAGTGGTTTTAAGGGCCTCAGAATCCATACCTTGTGTCATTATGTTAATATTGGTTTATTTCAAAACTCCAAATGGTAGCCCAATTTCAGCTTCAATGCAAGAACATTTATTTTGATTTAATTTTTTTACTAAGAAAAAGAGGACAATTAATCGTATTAGTAATTGGAGGGTCGTAGTATTCCTTCGCAGGGATTTGCTACGACTTGAGCTTATATATGCTTATTTCAAGATTACCACTTCAGTTGGGAACTAAGTATAATACGGAAGAAGCAGTAAACGTAATACATGTAAATGAATGTGTGAGAATTGTATTATTCTAAAAAGAAATATCACAAGCTAGTATTTCATAAGACTTCCTATATAATGAAAGATGAATAAGAGTGACACATAAGATTGGATGGTTTCAACTTTAGCAGACTAAGATTCGTCAAAATGTAATACAAAGATGGACATGTCATGTACTCAAAAGACAAAAATAAAGTTTCCCTATTGATCATGTTAATATGAGACCAGTTTGTTTGACGCAGGGACTTCAAGAGTAAGCAAGTAAACTTGGCTCTTTTGACCTTCATGGCAATTTCTTTGCCTTATAGCTTTTTCCAATCGGTAAGAATGCAGTAGAAAATGTTTGGTGTCTTCTTTACAACAGTTCCTGGGTGTAATTTATTTTGAGTTGAGATATCTACTATATTTATGTATAACATTAATGATGACATGTACCATTTTTCAATGACATTCTGAACCTAGCATCTCTATCCTAGCTATTTATTCTTAAAATGGAACTTTGTAAGAATAGAATGTCGTCAAATGTGGCAAAACAACATTAATTATTTATGCTTCTTTGAATCATTTTGGCTGGAAGTAACACACTAATGAGCAATCATTGTCCGAATCTTGCATGTCTGGTGTATAGAATGTATTCTTATATGTAATGAAGGCTGCTCAATAGTAACAAGGTTAGCACTCTCCTTTCTCTTCATACAGCCGGTTAGGTTTGTAAATGAGCAGGCCTTTTAAAATTTCATCAGCTATGACTACACCTAAGGATAATTTTTACTTCTGGTTGGAGATTCCCTCCGTTTTTTTTTTTTCTCTACAGTGATTCACAGAACAAGAGTCAAAAGAACAATGACAGGGAAAACGATCTATGTCAATAATACAGATCATGTAGCAATCCTGGAAGAACTTTGCTCCTATGAATTCCTTTTGCATATTTTGCGATAATCACTTAAGTATTTTACATGATATTTTGACAATCCAGAGCCCTATTATGTAGATTCTTGCTTCAGGTCGACTCTTATCCCCCTTTCTTAAGACATACAATATTTGAAATTTATTTTTATGATAAGAAAAATTCTTCGCTTCTATGGTTTGAGAATGTGCAATCTACGTAAAAAGAGCATTTGTAAGCTCATATCGACAAAAGGAAATTAGACATGGATTATACCACATTTGGGATCACAAATAAGATGCACCACAATTATTCGTAACGAAATATGAATAATGAAGTGAGAAGTCATTTTATGTTAAGTCTTTAATGAACTAATAAACAAAATGACACAAGATATGGATTTATTGGCCCTTAAAAGACCTGATTAGATGTGCTTTTCTTGATATATCATGACAAGTAATTATTACACATTAATAGTAGACTATTTGGTGGCCATTTTGAATTTCCCCCCGATAAGCAGAGTTGTCCTAGAAGCATGTGTTGGCTGAAAACAATCAAAACAGCAAAATAAATGTATTCTAGGACAATTGCAACTACAAATAAGATGCGTTACACGAACGTGTTATTGAAATACTCACATTGTACAATACTGAGGTTGAAATTTGGAGGCCATCTTGAATTTTTGGTCCTGAATAAACTCAAATTGTAAAAATGACATTTGAAATGGGTTTGTTGACCCTTGAAACCCCTGATTTGATGTGTCACACTTAATATTAAAAGAAAGAATTTAATGGAAGGCATTTGGCGGCCATTTTGAATTTCTGCCGATAAAAAGAGTTGCCCAAGGTTGCCAGAGTGGCAACCAAGCTAGAATAAATGTATTCTAGGACAATTGCAACTACAAATAAGATGCGTTACACAAATGTGTTATTGAAATATTCACATTGTACCATACTGAGGTTGAAATTTGGCGGCCATCTTGAATTTTTGGTCCTGAATAAACTCAAATTGTAAAATTGACATCGGAAATGGGTTTGTTGACCCTCGAAGCCCCTGATTTGATGTGCCACACTTAATATTTAAAGAAAGAATTTTATTTCATCTATTGGTTTGAAGGCATTTGGCGGCCATTTTGAATTTCTGCCGATAAAAAGAGTTGCCCAAGGTTGCCAGAGTAGCAACCAAGCTAGAATCGTTCAGTACTATCCCATACATAAGAATCATCAAAAAAAGTTCATAGGAAAGGACATTTCTAGGTTCGGAAATTTCAAATCGACTACTAGAGATCAAGGAAACAACAGAGAGCGACAGATCCGCTTCGTACTTTGATATACTTCTATCTTTCGACGAAAACGGCCATTTGAACACCTCACTGTATGACAAGCGTGACGATTTCAGCTTCCACTTAACTAATTTCCCTTACAATCCGCTACATGAGTAGCAACATTCCGTCTTCTCCTACTTATGGCGTTTTTGTTTCTCAGCTGATACGCTACGACAGGGCATGTTCCAAATATGAAGATTTCATCATTAGAGCCAGACGGCTTGCAAGTAAGCTACTTATTCAGGGTTATATCACACTACGACTGAAATCATCATTGCAGAAGTTCTTCGGTCGCTACGAGGATATTATTAAAGCATATCAGATCCCTCTTTCCAGAATGACAAATATGGATAATGACCATATCCCTGTATACAGCACAAAATCGATAATTCAGAAAATCAGAAACCAAAGGCATACAAAATCAGGATGAAACAGGAACGAAACAAACAAAAACCTCCACCATATGAAAAGAAGCGAAATCTATGGGAGTGATACCAGGTGCCTAGGAAGAGTAAGCATCTCCTGCTTGCATGCAACACCCGCCGCTTCAATTCGGTAGAACTGTCACATCCGGTTACTTCCATTTCGGAAGACATAGAGTACAATCTTTGGTTGGATGGTTCAAATAGTCTATGACAGAATATCACCCACCATTCTGGAGAATGGGACATCATAGTGTATGACGAGTTCCCCATATCGCCTGTAGAACTTCCTCAGTGACGTTGTTAGTCGGTCACAAACATATCCCTGTCTGAGAAGCTTATCTGAAAGAGGCCTAGGTCTCATCTCAGAACAAAATCCGTATATTTGGTACGTGCTCTAGCATAGCGTATCAACTGAGATATGAACACGCCATAAGCAGGCGATGAAGGGATGTTGCTACTCAGAAAAGGAATGTTTGTAATGCTGAAATTGAAGTCGTCACGTTTGTCAAAGAGTGAGGTGTCCATGTGACCATCAGTGTCGTAGGACAACACTATGTCCAAATAGGATGCTGAATTATTTGTCTCTGTAGTTTCTTTGACTTCAAGCTCCGAAGGATAGATACTGCTGAGGTAATCCGCGAATTTTGGATTATTAATGATCAGTGACATTATCAATTGTGATTGAAAGGATGTTGTCATCACCAAACAAGACATACTTTACCTGATCTGTACATCAAAATGTACATCGAGACAATCACCGAATTTGGTTTCCATAGAGCTGTTGCGACGGATCTTGTATGCAATCAGGAGACGCTGTCTCCTCCGGACACCTGGTCTCACTTCGTAATGTTGTTCATTCCGGGATTCGCAACCGTTTCGATGGGAATTCTCATGATTTTCTTTACTGTTTATACAATCAAACAAAGGGGGGATTTCCAACAACACCAGGTTGCAGCACCCACAGCAAAACTCCCTAATCACCCAGTGCAACAACACAGAGCAGACACACACAGAAAGAGACGCAAAGGGACACGAATTGTCAACGCACAACACAGAAACATCAAATAGAAATGGACTACACATAAACCAACAATACCAATGGGGAACCGGTGCCAACTAAGGACGGTCGTCTACCACGAAAATAGCAGAAGGTATGGTTATCCTGGATTACGTGCGCACAACCCTCCCACTTTTCCGATAACCCTGAGGTCTCGAAGAACGCACAATTTTGGTGTAAAACAACCTCCTTATTGTCAGATGACCGCACACAAACAAGACCGTAAAATGCAGGGGCCCAAGCAACACATGAATATGTAAATTGATATATAAAGAGGGCGTACGTAATGTAATCCGTGCTCTGTCGGCTGTAGCGAGCTCATGTATGTTTACACCCGAAGGGTCCGACTGACATTCAGAGAGGACAGGTGGTTTGGACAGAGCCCGTCATGGAGTCATGTCGTCAGAGTGCGCTGGTACAAGACTATAGATTGGTCAAGTACTAAACCTAGTCTCCGTCTGCTGACATCAGGATAAAAGACGCATTTTCGATGGTTATGGTGTCTATCTTTGATCCTTCTTATTTTGTTAATTATGTCACCGTTACATGCAGGCTTTGAAATACCCAGAGAAATATACTCTGCTGTTTGTATTGGTCCAAATTTCAAAAGAAGTTTAATTTTTTTTTGTAAAATTTCCAGAAAGTCTTTTCTAGTTTGTGAAAGCGAGAGGTTTCTTAGTAATTTGTAAATTTCTACTATGAAAATCCAAAACATCAGTTCATGCTCTAGCATACCGGATGAGCTGTGAAATGTAGATACCGGCGGATGTTGCATGCAAGCAGGAGATGCTTACTCTTCCTGGGTACCTGGTCTCCATATCGAGAGTTCGCTTCTTTTCATATGGTGGATGTTTTTGTTTGTTTGAATAGAAAACTTCAACAAAAATCCTCATCTTTATGAAAATCCAAGTTCTAGATCTGAAAGATATTTTAAATCCAAATTACGTAATTTACATGAAAAATTTGTCTTCGCTCCTGCAGATAAAGCAGCCAACAACACCATAATCATATGAAAACTTTACTATATATCAACTTTAGTTTCGGAACTTTCGTCTACAAATACTTATATCAAAAGCAATGAAAATGTCCCTAACATTTTGAGCAAACATAGCAGTGAAATTTCTTCATTCGACATCCCTATTTCTAAATTGGATCTTCCTACAATATACTGCATACCAAAACTGCACAAATCTCCTTACAAATTTAGATACATTGCTAATTCTAGCAACTGCTCAACTACAAGTTTGTCTAGACATCTGACGTCAGCCCTCACGGCGGTAAAGGAACACGTTGCAAAATATTGTGAAACTGTTCTTAACAGGAATGATGTAAATTTGTTTTGGTCTATAAAAAATTCCGGGGATGTGATTGACAAGATAAAATCTAGAAATTTTCAAGCCAATACGATTGCTTCATACGATTTTTCAAATATGTACACCACGCTTCCTCATGACAAGATCAATGATCAATTGTCCAAACTCATTAAATGGTGCTATAATCGAGAGGGGAAACTTTATATTTGTACATCTGAATCAAAGGGTTTCTTTTCCGCTACAGAATACAAATCATACAGATCATGGACATGTAGCGACCTGTGTAGTGCCTTGTCCTTCCTCTTGGACAACATTTATGTAAGATTTGGTGAGAATCTCTACAAGCAGGTTGTAGGGATTCCTATGGGTACAAATTGTGCGCCTCTTGTTGCAGATTTATTTTTATACACATATGAAAAGGAATTTATTCAAAATCTTCAAAAGCAAAGAAAACATGATGATGTGAAATGCTTCATTAGTACTTCTAGGTACCTGGATGATATTCTTACTATCGATAATCCTGTTTTTGAAAAGTATAAAGATGTTATTTATCCACAAGAATTGACTCTAAACAAGTCAAACTTTACAGACACTGAAACACCATTTTTGGACCTAAATATCAAAATTGTCAATGGAGAAATTCATACAAGTGTATATGACAAACGAGATGATTTTGGATTCAACATAGTAAATTTCCCCTGGCTTGACGGTGATGTCCCTAGATTACCGTCATACGGTATCTATATTTCACAGCTCATCCGGTATGCTAGAGCATGTACTGATGTTTTGGATTTTCATAATAGAAATCTGCAAATTACAAAGAAACTTTTAGGTCAAGGTTTTCGCTTTCACAAACTAGTAAAGACTTTCTGGAAATTTTACAAAAATTATGATCAACTTCTATTGAAATTCGGACCCATAAAAGCAACGGAGTATATTACTTTAGGTATTTCACAACCTGCATTTTATGGTGACATAATTAACAAAATAAGAAGGATCAAAGGTAGACAGCATATGTATCGAAAATGCGTCAGAGTCATCAAACGCCTTTTATACCGTGGATATGATCCTAATGTCACCAGACGGACACTAAGCTTGGTACTTGACCAATATACAGTCTTGTACGAGCGCATTCTTAAGACTTGCACTCTGACTGACTGTGACGACGGGACTCCATGACGGGCCCTGTCCAAACCTCTTTAGAGAAGACAGGGCCCCGACCACCTGTCCTCTCTGAATGTCAGTCGGACTCCTCGGGTGATTACATACATGAGCTCGCTACAGCCGGCAGAGCACGGACTGTATTACGCATGCCCTCTTTTTATATCCATTTACATATTCATCTGTGTCTCTGGGGCCTCTGCGTTTCGCGGTCTTGTTTGTGTGACGTCATCTTACAGTGAGGAGGTTGTTTTACACCACATTTGTACGTTCTTCGAGACCTCTAGGTAACTGGAGAAGTGAGAGGGTTGTGCGCACGTAATCCAGGATAACCACACCGTCTGCTATTTACTTGGCAGATGGCCGTCCTAAGTCGGCACCGGTTGCCCATTGGTCTCGTTGGTTTATGTGTAGTCTTTTATGTTTCTATGTTGTGAGTTGGTGATCCTTGTCCCTTTTGCGTCTCTTTCTGTGGGTATCTGTTCTGTGTTTTTTGCATGGGTGTTTTGGGATTTTGCTGTGGGTGCTGCAACCTAGTGTTGTTGGAGATCCCCTCCTTTCTTTTATATCTACACTTATTTCGTGTTGCAGTGTGGAGTTGGTAATACAATTCCCCGTGACCCGATGTTTGAAGTGTTTTAATTCCATTTCGTTCTCTAACTTGACTTTGTTGTAGTGTCTTCCATGCAGGATCTCTACTCACCCTTCTTTGATCATCTCACTATGGCATTTTTAAGGTCGCCTCGTATTAAACTTACTCCTTTGAGATTACCCTCTATCACTACAGTAACTTTCCCATCATCGACTTTTAACAGTAATAAACTTTTTTCCTCACCCAGAGTACTTCTTTCACCTCTTAAATTGAAATCCCGTAGACGTATTACACCTACTTCTCCATCTGCAGGCTCTACATTTAACAACAAACATAGAGGGTTCTCAGCAGTTTCTACGTGCAAAGGGAAAAGATGCGGTATGTGTCCGCTCATCAATTGCAATTCCACAATTAAATCAAGTGTTAACGGGCAGACTTTTAAAATTGAGATTGAAAACGACATCGATTGATCGTACCAAGATGTCATTTATGTTATAACATGAAACGCTAGGGGATGTGGCGCCCAATATGTTGGAGAAACAGGTCAGGCCTTAAAATCTCGTTTTAGAAGTCATTCGTATCAGATAAGAAACTCACATCACAAAAAACAAAGAAATTTCCTTTATAATCACTTCGTTAAATACAATCATTCCATTTCGGATATAACTATTACACCGGTTCAGTCTTTTTCTAAACTTAAAAATCTTAGTAAAACGGAAATTAAAAAACGCCGACTACAAGCTGAACTTGCCTGGATCACAAAACTCCAAACTGCGTACCCCCTTGGTCTAAACGATCAAATTTATGGACAAGGAAACATTTCCTCGACGTCAACTAATATTAATGTATTTTCAATCCGCCCAAACACTAAACGGAAGCATAGGTCTCACGGAAGACGACGAAACCGAAAACTCAGAATAAGATCTAGATTACACCGTACCCTCAACGATCTTCTGATCATTGCTCGCAACGGCGGCAGACATGAACTGCTTCATGCTCTCTCATCAGTTCCAGCAGTTCAATTGAAATCTATCTTGGATGAAGCACTGGTTGCATTCTTAAGAAATACGGATTGATTCAGACTTAATATCATTGTTGCTTTCGCACAGAATAAACTTTATCCAGTTGTTAAAAACATCCCACCTAAAAAACGATTCTTAAAAATTCCATTTATTAACAAAGGATTCGATCTTCTTAACATCTCTAATATTTTTCGGGATCATCGTGTACAAAGTGCTATTCCTCATTATTTTGAAAATTTAGAACCTCCTCTTATTTGTTACAAATATAAGAGACCTATTCGAAATTTCGTTTTTAACTACAACAAAGTTACATCAGATCCTAAAATACTTGAATCATGTCCTGCTTCTTGAGAATGTGCAACATCTGAATATCTATATAAACCAGCTGGTCATATTATTACAGGTGACTTTTCAATTATCCAAGACAGGCAGCTCCGTGGTCTTCTCAAAAAAGGACCTAAGTATAGAATCCCGTCCAAGATAGATTTTATTAAATGTCGCGAAGTACTAAAGGAAGCCTTAGATAACTATACCAAACGATGGTGTAAATCGGAAGGAGTCGAATCGCATTCTCTGAATGACTGGAAAAACCTCATTTTGGACATTACTGACATTCGAATAGAAAACTTCAACAAAAATCCTCATCTTTATGAAAATCCAAGTTCTAGATCTGAAAGATATTTTAAATCCAAATTACGTAATTTACATGAAAAATTTGTCTTCGCTCCTGCAGATAAAGCAGCCAACAACACCATATTCATATGAAAACTTTACTATATATCAACTTTAGTTTCGGAACTTTCGTCTACAAATACTTATATCAAAAGCAATGAAAATGTCCCTAACATTTTGAGCAAACATAGCAGTGAAATTTCTTCATTCGACATCCCTATTTCTAAATTGGATCTTCCTACAATATACTGCATACCAAAACTGCACAAATCTCCTTACAAATTTAGATACATTGCTAATTCTAGCAACTGCTCAACTACAAGTTTGTCTAGACATCTGACGTCAGCCCTCACGGCGGTAAAGGAACACGTTGCAAAATATTGTGAAACTGTTCTTAACAGGGATGATGTAAATTTGTTTTGGTCTATAAAAAATTCCGGGGATGTGATTGACAAGATAAAATCTAGAAATTTTCAAGCCAATACGATTGCTTCATACGATTTTTCAAATATGTACACCACGCTTCCTCATGACAAGATCAATGATCAATTGTCCAAACTCATTAAATGGTGCTATAATCGAGAGGGGAAACTTTATATTTGTACATCTGAATCAAAGGGTTTCTTTTCCGCTACAGAATACAAATCATACAGATCATGGACATGTAGCGACCTGTGTAGTGCCTTGTCCTTCCTCTTGGACAACATTTATGTAAGATTTGGTGAGAATCTCTACAAGCAGGTTGTAGGGATTCCTATGGGTACAAATTGTGCGCCTCTTGTTGCAGATTTATTTTTATACACATATGAAAAGGAATTTATTCAAAATCTTCAAAAGCAAAGAAAACATGATGATGTGAAATGCTTCATTAGTACTTCTAGGTACCTGGATGATATTCTTACTATCGATAATCCTGTTTTTGAAAAGTATAAAGATGTTATTTATTCACAAGAATTGACTCTAAACAAGTCAAACTTTACAGACACTGAAACACCATTTTTGGACCTAAATATCAAAATTGTCAATGGAGAAATTCATACAAGTGTATATGACAAACGAGATGATTTTGGATTCAACATAGTAAATTTCCCCTGGCTTGACGGTGATGTCCCTAGATTACCGTCATACGGTATCTATATTTCACAGCTCATCCGGTATGCTAGAGCATGTACTGATGTTTTGGATTTTCATAATAGAAATCTGCAAATTACAAAGAAACTTTTAGGTCAAGGTTTTCGCTTTCACAAACTAGTAAAGACTTTCTGGAAATTTTACAAAAATTATGATCAACTTCTATTGAAATTCGGACCCATAAAAGCAACGGAGTATATTACTTTAGGTATTTCACAACCTGCATTTTATGGTGACATAATTAACAAAATAAGAAGGATCAAAGGTAGACAGCATATGTATCGAAAATGCGTCAGAGTCATCAAACGCCTTTTATACCGTGGATATGATCCTAATGTCACCAGACGGACACTAAGCTTGGTACTTGACCAATATACAGTCTTGTACGAGCGCATTCTTAAGACTTGCACTCTGACTGACTGTGACGACGGGACTCCATGACGGGCCCTGTCCAAACCTCTTTAGAGAAGACAGGGCCCCGACCACCTGTCCTCTCTGAATGTCAGTCGGACTCCTCGGGTGATTACATACATGAGCTCGCTACAGCCGGCAGAGCACGGACTGTATTACGCATGCCCTCTTTTTATATCCATTTACATATTCATCTGTGTCTCTGGGGCCTCTGCGTTTCGCGGTCTTGTTTGTGTGACGTCATCTTACAGTGAGGAGGTTGTTTTACACCACATTTGTACGTTCTTCGAGACCTCTAGGTAACTGGAGAAGTGAGAGGGTTGTGCGCACGTAATCCAGGATAACCACACCGTCTGCTATTTACTTGGCAGATGGCCGTCCTAAGTCGGCACCGGTTGCCCATTGGTCTCGTTGGTTTATGTGTAGTCTTTTATGTTTCTATGTTGTGAGTTGGTGATCCTTGTCCCTTTTGCGTCTCTTTCTGTGGGTATCTGTTCTGTGTTTTTTTGCATGGGTGTTTTGGGATTTTGCTGTGGGTGCTGCAACCTAGTGTTGTTGGAGATCCCCTCCTTTCTTTTATATCTACACTTATTTCGTGTTGCAGTGTGGAGTTGGTAATACAATTCCCCGTGACCCGATGTTTGAAGTGTTTTAATTCCATTTCGTTCTCTAACTTGACTTTGTTGTAGTGTCTTCCATGCAGGATCTCTACTCACCCTTCTTTGATCATCTCACTATGGCATTTTTAAGGTCGCCTCGTATTAAACTTACTCCTTTGAGATTACCCTCTATCACTACAGTAACTTTCCCATCATCGACTTTTAACAGTAATAAACTTTTTTCCTCACCCAGAGTACTTCTTTCACCTCTTAAATTGAAATCCCGTAGACGTATTACACCTACTTCTCCATCTGCAGGCTCTACATTTAACAACAAACATAGAGGGTTCTCAGCAGTTTCTACGTGCAAAGGGAAAAGATGCGGTATGTGTCCGCTCATCAATTGCAATTCCACAATTAAATCAAGTGTTAACGGGCAGACTTTTAAAATTGAGATTGAAAACGACATCGATTGATCGTACCAAGATGTCATTTATGTTATAACATGAAACGCTAGGGGATGTGGCGCCCAATATGTTGGAGAAACAGGTCAGGCCTTAAAATCTCGTTTTAGAAGTCATTCGTATCAGATAAGAAACTCACATCACAAAAAACAAAGAAATTTCCTTTATAATCACTTCGTTAAATACAATCATTCCATTTCGGATATAACTATTACACCGGTTCAGTCTTTTTCTAAACTTAAAAATCTTAGTAAAACGGAAATTAAAAAACGCCGACTACAAGCTGAACTTGCCTGGATCACAAAACTCCAAACTGCGTACCCCCTTGGTCTAAACGATCAAATTTATGGACAAGGAAACATTTCCTCGACGTCAACTAATATTAATGTATTTTCAATCCGCCCAAACACTAAACGGAAGCATAGGTCTCACGGAAGACGACGAAACCGAAAACTCAGAATAAGATCTAGATTACACCGTACCCTCAACGATCTTCTGATCATTGCTCGCAACGGCGGCAGACATGAACTGCTTCATGCTCTCTCATCAGTTCCAGCAGTTCAATTGAAATCTATCTTGGATGAAGCACTGGTTGCATTCTTAAGAAATACGGATTGATTCAGACTTAATATCATTGTTGCTTTCGCACAGAATAAACTTTATCCAGTTGTTAAAAACATCCCACCTAAAAAACGATTCTTAAAAATTCCATTTATTAACAAAGGATTCGATCTTCTTAACATCTCTAATATTTTTCGGGATCATCGTGTACAAAGTGCTATTCCTCATTATTTTGAAAATTTAGAACCTCCTCTTATTTGTTACAAATATAAGAGACCTATTCGAAATTTCGTTTTTAACTACAACAAAGTTACATCAGATCCTAAAATACTTGAATCATGTCCTGCTTCTTGAGAATGTGCAACATCTGAATATCTATATAAACCAGCTGGTCATATTATTACAGGTGACTTTTCAATTATCCAAGACAGGCAGCTCCGTGGTCTTCTCAAAAAAGGACCTAAGTATAGAATCCCGTCCAAGATAGATTTTATTAAATGTCGCGAAGTACTAAAGGAAGCCTTAGATAACTATACCAAACGATGGTGTAAATCGGAAGGAGTCGAATCGCATTCTCTGAATGACTGGAAAAACCTCATTTTGGACATTACTGACATTCGAATAGAAAACTTCAACAAAAATCCTCATCTTTATGAAAATCCAAGTTCTAGATCTGAAAGATATTTTAAATCCAAATTACGTAATTTACATGAAAAATTTGTCTTCGCTCCTGCAGATAAAGCAGCCAACAACACCATAATCATATGAAAACTTTACTATATATCAACTTTAGTTTCGGAACTTTCGTCTACAAATACTTATATCAAAAGCAATGAAAATGTCCCTAACATTTTGAGCAAACATAGCAGTGAAATTTCTTCATTCGACATCCCTATTTCTAAATTGGATCTTCCTACAATATACTGCATACCAAAACTGCACAAATCTCCTTACAAATTTAGATACATTGCTAATTCTAGCAACTGCTCAACTACAAGTTTGTCTAGACATCTGACGTCAGCCCTCACGGCGGTAAAGGAACACGTTGCAAAATATTGTGAAACTGTTCTTAACAGGAATGATGTAAATTTGTTTTGGTCTATAAAAAATTCCGGGGATGTGATTGACAAGATAAAATCTAGAAATTTTCAAGCCAATACGATTGCTTCATACGATTTTTCAAATATGTACACCACGCTTCCTCATGACAAGATCAATGATCAATTGTCCAAACTCATTAAATGGTGCTATAATCGAGAGGGGAAACTTTATATTTGTACATCTGAATCAAAGGGTTTCTTTTCCGCTACAGAATACAAATCATACAGATCATGGACATGTAGCGACCTGTGTAGTGCCTTGTCCTTCCTCTTGGACAACATTTATGTAAGATTTGGTGAGAATCTCTACAAGCAGGTTGTAGGGATTCCTATGGGTACAAATTGTGCGCCTCTTGTTGCAGATTTATTTTTATACACATATGAAAAGGAATTTATTCAAAATCTTCAAAAGCAAAGAAAACATGATGATGTGAAATGCTTCATTAGTACTTCTAGGTACCTGGATGATATTCTTACTATCGATAATCCTGTTTTTGAAAAGTATAAAGATGTTATTTATCCACAAGAATTGACTCTAAACAAGGCAAACTTTACAGACACTGAAACACCATTTTTGGACCTAAATATCAAAATTGTCAATGGAGAAATTCATACAAGTGTATATGACAAACGAGATGATTTTGGATTCAACATAGTAAATTTCCCCTGGCTTGACGGTGATGTCCCTAGATTACCGTCATACGGTATCTATATTTCACAGCTCATCCGGTATGCTAGAGCATGTACTGATGTTTTGGATTTTCATAATAGAAATCTGCAAATTACAAAGAAACTTTTAGGTCAAGGTTTTCGCTTTCACAAACTAGTAAAGACTTTCTGGAAATTTTACAAAAATTATGATCAACTTCTATTGAAATTCGGACCCATAAAAGCAACGGAGTATATTACTTTAGGTATTTCACAACCTGCATTTTATGGTGACATAATTAACAAAATAAGAAGGATCAAAGGTAGACAGCATATGTATCGAAAATGCGTCAGAGTCATCAAACGCCTTTTATACCGTGGATATGATCCTAATGTCACCAGACGGACACTAAGCTTGGTACTTGACCAATATACAGTCTTGTACGAGCGCATTCTTAAGACTTGCACTCTGACTGACTGTGACGACGGGACTCCATGACGGGCCCTGTCCAAACCTCTTTAGAGAAGACAGGGCCCCGACCACCTGTCCTCTCTGAATGTCAGTCGGACTCCTCGGGTGATTACATACATGAGCTCGCTACAGCCGGCAGAGCACGGACTGTATTACGCATGCCCTCTTTTTATATCCATTTACATATTCATCTGTGTCTCTGGGGCCTCTGCGTTTCGCGGTCTTGTTTGTGTGACGTCATCTTACAGTGAGGAGGTTGTTTTACACCACATTTGTACGTTCTTCGAGACCTCTAGGTAACTGGAGAAGTGAGAGGGTTGTGCGCACGTAATCCAGGATAACCACACCGTCTGCTATTTACTTGGCAGATGGCCGTCCTAAGTCGGCACCGGTTGCCCATTGGTCTCGTTGGTTTATGTGTAGTCTTTTATGTTTCTATGTTGTGAGTTGGTGATCCTTGTCCCTTTTGCGTCTCTTTCTGTGGGTATCTGTTCTGTGTTTTTTGCATGGGTGTTTTGGGATTTTGCTGTGGGTGCTGCAACCTAGTGTTGTTGGAGATCCCCTCCTTTCTTTTATATCTACACTTATTTCGTGTTGCAGTGTGGAGTTGGTAATACAATTCCCCGTGACCCGATGTTTGAAGTGTTTTAATTCCATTTCGTTCTCTAACTTGACTTTGTTGTAGTGTCTTCCATGCAGGATCTCTACTCACCCTTCTTTGATCATCTCACTATGGCATTTTTAAGGTCGCCTCGTATTAAACTTACTCCTTTGAGATTACCCTCTATCACTACAGTAACTTTCCCATCATCGACTTTTAACAGTAATAAACTTTTTTCCTCACCCAGAGTACTTCTTTCACCTCTTAAATTGAAATCCCGTAGACGTATTACACCTACTTCTCCATCTGCAGGCTCTACATTTAACAACAAACATAGAGGGTTCTCAGCAGTTTCTACGTGCAAAGGGAAAAGATGCGGTATGTGTCCGCTCATCAATTGCAATTCCACAATTAAATCAAGTGTTAACGGGCAGACTTTTAAAATTGAGATTGAAAACGACATCGATTGATCGTACCAAGATGTCATTTATGTTATAACATGAAACGCTAGGGGATGTGGCGCCCAATATGTTGGAGAAACAGGTCAGGCCTTAAAATCTCGTTTTAGAAGTCATTCGTATCAGATAAGAAACTCACATCACAAAAAACAAAGAAATTTCCTTTATAATCACTTCGTTAAATACAATCATTCCATTTCGGATATAACTATTACACCGGTTCAGTCTTTTTCTAAACTTAAAAATCTTAGTAAAACGGAAATTAAAAAACGCCGACTACAAGCTGAACTTGCCTGGATCACAAAACTCCAAACTGCGTACCCCCTTGGTCTAAACGATCAAATTTATGGACAAGGAAACATTTCCTCGACGTCAACTAATATTAATGTATTTTCAATCCGCCCAAACACTAAACGGAAGCATAGGTCTCACGGAAGACGACGAAACCGAAAACTCAGAATAAGATCTAGATTACACCGTACCCTCAACGATCTTCTGATCATTGCTCGCAACGGCGGCAGACATGAACTGCTTCATGCTCTCTCATCAATTCCAGCAGTTCAATTGAAATCTATCTTGGATGAAGCACTGGTTTCATTCTTAAGAAATACTGATTGATTCAGACTTAATATCATTGTTGCATTCGCACAGAATAAACTTTATCCAGTTGTTAAAAACATCCCACCTAAAAAACGATTCTTAAAAATTCCATTTATTAACAAAGGATTCGATCTTCTTAACATCTCTAATATTTTTCGGGATCATCGTGTACAAAGTGCTATTCCTCAATATTTTGAAAATTTAGAACCTCCTCTTATTTGTTACAAATATAAGAGACCTATTCGAAATTTCGTTTTTAACTACAACAAAGTTACATCAGATCCTAAAATACTTGAATCATGTCCTGCTTCTTGAGAATGTGCAACATCTGAATATCTATATAAACCAGCTGGTCATATTATTACAGGTGACTTTTCAATTATTCAAGACAGGCAGCTCCGTGGTCTTCTCAAAAAAGGACCTAAGTATAGAATCCCATCCAAGATAGATTTCATTAAATGTCGCGAAGTACTAAAGGAAGCCTTAGATAACTATACCAAACGATGGTGTAAATCGGAAGGAGTCGAATCGCATTCTCTGAATGACTGGAAAAACCTCATTTTGGACATTACTGACATTCGAATAGAAAACTTCAACAAAAATCCTCATCTTTATGAAAATCCAAGTTCTAGATCTGAAAGATATTTTAAATCCAAATTACGTAATTTACATGAAAAATTTGTCTTCGCTCCTGCAGATAAAGCAGCCAACAACACCATAATCATATGAAAACTTTACTATATATCAACTTTAGTTTCGGAACTTTCGTCTACAAATACTTATATCAAAAGCAATGAAAATGTCCCTAACATTTTGAGCAAACATAGCAGTGAAATTTCTTCATTCGACATCCCTATTTCTAAATTGGATCTTCCTACAATATACTGCATACCAAAACTGCACAAATCTCCTTACAAATTTAGATACATTGCTAATTCTAGCAACTGCTCAACTACAAGTTTGTCTAGACATCTGACGTCAGCCCTCACGGCGGTAAAGGAACACGTTGCAAAATATTGTGAAACTGTTCTTAACAGGAATGATGTAAATTTGTTTTGGTCTATAAAAAATTCCGGGGATGTGATTGACAAGATAAAATCTAGAAATTTTCAAGCCAATACGATTGCTTCATACGATTTTTCAAATATGTACACCACGCTTCCTCATGACAAGATCAATGATCAATTGTCCAAACTCATTAAATGGTGCTATAATCGAGAGGGGAAACTTTATATTTGTACATCTGAATCAAAGGGTTTCTTTTCCGCTACAGAATACAAATCATACAGATCATGGACATGTAGCGACCTGTGTAGTGCCTTGTCCTTCCTCTTGGACAACATTTATGTAAGATTTGGTGAGAATCTCTACAAGCAGGTTGTAGGGATTCCTATGGGTACAAATTGTGCGCCTCTTGTTGCAGATTTATTTTTATACACATATGAAAAGGAATTTATTCAAAATCTTCAAAAGCAAAGAAAACATGATGATGTGAAATGCTTCATTAGTACTTCTAGGTACCTGGATGATATTCTTACTATCGATAATCCTGTTTTTGAAAAGTATAAAGATGTTATTTATCCACAAGAATTGACTCTAAACAAGGCAAACTTTACAGACACTGAAACACCATTTTTGGACCTAAATATCAAAATTGTCAATGGAGAAATTCATACAAGTGTATATGACAAACGAGATGATTTTGGATTCAACATAGTAAATTTCCCCTGGCTTGACGGTGATGTCCCTAGATTACCGTCATACGGTATCTATATTTCACAGCTCATCCGGTATGCTAGAGCATGTACTGATGTTTTGGATTTTCATAATAGAAATCTGCAAATTACAAAGAAACTTTTAGGTCAAGGTTTTCGCTTTCACAAACTAGTAAAGACTTTCTGGAAATTTTACAAAAATTATGATCAACTTCTATTGAAATTCGGACCCATAAAAGCAACGGAGTATATTACTTTAGGTATTTCACAACCTGCATTTTATGGTGACATAATTAACAAAATAAGAAGGATCAAAGGTAGACAGCATATGTATCGAAAATGCGTCAGAGTCATCAAACGCCTTTTATACCGTGGATATGATCCTAATGTCACCAGACGGACACTAAGCTTGGTACTTGACCAATATACAGTCTTGTACGAGCGCATTCTTAAGACTTGCACTCTGACTGACTGTGACGACGGGACTCCATGACGGGCCCTGTCCAAACCTCTTTAGAGAAGACAGGGCCCCGACCACCTGTCCTCTCTGAATGTCAGTCGGACTCCTCGGGTGATTACATACATGAGCTCGCTACAGCCGGCAGAGCACGGACTGTATTACGCATGCCCTCTTTTTATATCCATTTACATATTCATCTGTGTCTCTGGGGCCTCTGCGTTTCGCGGTCTTGTTTGTGTGACGTCATCTTACAGTGAGGAGGTTGTTTTACACCACATTTGTACGTTCTTCGAGACCTCTAGGTAACTGGAGAAGTGAGAGGGTTGTGCGCACGTAATCCAGGATAACCACACCGTCTGCTATTTACTTGGCAGATGGCCGTCCTAAGTCGGCACCGGTTGCCCATTGGTCTCGTTGGTTTATGTGTAGTCTTTTATGTTTCTATGTTGTGAGTTGGTGATCCTTGTCCCTTTTGCGTCTCTTTCTGTGGGTATCTGTTCTGTGTTTTTTGCATGGGTGTTTTGGGATTTTGCTGTGGGTGCTGCAACCTAGTGTTGTTGGAGATCCCCTCCTTTCTTTTATATCTACACTTATTTCGTGTTGCAGTGTGGAGTTGGTAATACAATTCCCCGTGACCCGATGTTTGAAGTGTTTTAATTCCATTTCGTTCTCTAACTTGACTTTGTTGTAGTGTCTTCCATGCAGGATCTCTACTCACCCTTCTTTGATCATCTCACTATGGCATTTTTAAGGTCGCCTCGTATTAAACTTACTCCTTTGAGATTACCCTCTATCACTACAGTAACTTTCCCATCATCGACTTTTAACAGTAATAAACTTTTTTCCTCACCCAGAGTACTTCTTTCACCTCTTAAATTGAAATCCCGTAGACGTATTACACCTACTTCTCCATCTGCAGGCTCTACATTTAACAACAAACATAGAGGGTTCTCAGCAGTTTCTACGTGCAAAGGGAAAAGATGCGGTATGTGTCCGCTCATCAATTGCAATTCCACAATTAAATCAAGTGTTAACGGGCAGACTTTTAAAATTGAGATTGAAAACGACATCGATTGATCGTACCAAGATGTCATTTATGTTATAACATGAAACGCTAGGGGATGTGGCGCCCAATATGTTGGAGAAACAGGTCAGGCCTTAAAATCTCGTTTTAGAAGTCATTCGTATCAGATAAGAAACTCACATCACAAAAAACAAAGAAATTTCCTTTATAATCACTTCGTTAAATACAATCATTCCATTTCGGATATAACTATTACACCGGTTCAGTCTTTTTCTAAACTTAAAAATCTTAGTAAAACGGAAATTAAAAAACGCCGACTACAAGCTGAACTTGCCTGGATCACAAAACTCCAAACTGCGTACCCCCTTGGTCTAAACGATCAAATTTATGGACAAGGAAACATTTCCTCGACGTCAACTAATATTAATGTATTTTCAATCCGCCCAAACACTAAACGGAAGCATAGGTCTCACGGAAGACGACGAAACCGAAAACTCAGAATAAGATCTAGATTACACCGTACCCTCAACGATCTTCTGATCATTGCTCGCAACGGCGGCAGACATGAACTGCTTCATGCTCTCTCATCAGTTCCAGCAGTTCAATTGAAATCTATCTTGGATGAAGCACTGGTTGCATTCTTAAGAAATACGGATTGATTCAGACTTAATATCATTGTTGCTTTCGCACAGAATAAACTTTATCCAGTTGTTAAAAACATCCCACCTAAAAAACGATTCTTAAAAATTCCATTTATTAACAAAGGATTCGATCTTCTTAACATCTCTAATATTTTTCGGGATCATCGTGTACAAAGTGCTATTCCTCAATATTTTGAAAATTTAGAACCTCCTCTTATTTGTTACAAATATAAGAGACCTATTCGAAATTTCGTTTTTAACTACAACAAAGTTACATCAGATCCTAAAATACTTGAATCATGTCCTGCTTCTTGAGAATGTGCAACATCTGAATATCTATATAAACCAGCTGGTCATATTATTACAGGTGACTTTTCAATTATCCAAGACAGGCAGCTCCGTGGTCTTCTCAAAAAAGGACCTAAGTATAGAATCCCGTCCAAGATAGATTTTATTAAATGTCGCGAAGTACTAAAGGAAGCCTTAGATAACTATACCAAACGATGGTGTAAATCGGAAGGAGTTGAATCGCATTCTCTGAATGACTGGAAAAACCTCATTTTGGACATTACTGACATTCGAATAGAAAACTTCAACAAAAATCCTCATCTTTATGAAAATCCAAGTTCTAGATCTGAAAGATATTTTAAATCCAAATTACGTAATTTACATGAAAAATTTGTCTTCGCTCCTGCAGATAAAGCAGCCAACAACACCATAATCATATGAAAACTTTACTATATATCAACTTTAGTTTCGGAACTTTCGTCTACAAATACTTATATCAAAAGCAATGAAAATGTCCCTAACATTTTGAGCAAACATAGCAGTGAAATTTCTTCATTCGACATCCCTATTTCTAAATTGGATCTTCCTACAATATACTGCATACCAAAACTGCACAAATCTCCTTACAAATTTAGATACATTGCTAATTCTAGCAACTGCTCAACTACAAGTTTGTCTAGACATCTGACGTCAGCCCTCACGGCGGTAAAGGAACACGTTGCAAAATATTGTGAAACTGTTCTTAACAGGAATGATGTAAATTTGTTTTGGTCTATAAAAAATTCCGGGGATGTGATTGACAAGATAAAATCTAGAAATTTTCAAGCCAATACGATTGCTTCATACGATTTTTCAAATATGTACACCACGCTTCCTCATGACAAGATCAATGATCAATTGTCCAAACTCATTAAATGGTGCTATAATCGAGAGGGGAAACTTTATATTTGTACATCTGAATCAAAGGGTTTCTTTTCCGCTACAGAATACAAATCATACAGATCATGGACATGTAGCGACCTGTGTAGTGCCTTGTCCTTCCTCTTGGACAACATTTATGTAAGATTTGGTGAGAATCTCTACAAGCAGGTTGTAGGGATTCCTATGGGTACAAATTGTGCGCCTCTTGTTGCAGATTTATTTTTATACACATATGAAAAGGAATTTATTCAAAATCTTCAAAAGCAAAGAAAACATGATGATGTGAAATGCTTCATTAGTACTTCTAGGTACCTGGATGATATTCTTACTATCGATAATCCTGTTTTTGAAAAGTATAAAGATGTTATTTATCCACAAGAATTGACTCTAAACAAGGCAAACTTTACAGACACTGAAACACCATTTTTGGACCTAAATATCAAAATTGTCAATGGAGAAATTCATACAAGTGTATATGACAAACGAGATGATTTTGGATTCAACATAGTAAATTTCCCCTGGCTTGACGGTGATGTCCCTAGATTACCGTCATACGGTATCTATATTTCACAGCTCATCCGGTATGCTAGAGCATGTACTGATGTTTTGGATTTTCATAATAGAAATCTGCAAATTACAAAGAAACTTTTAGGTCAAGGTTTTCGCTTTCACAAACTAGTAAAGACTTTCTGGAAATTTTACAAAAATTATGATCAACTTCTATTGAAATTCGGACCCATAAAAGCAACGGAGTATATTACTTTAGGTATTTCACAACCTGCATTTTATGGTGACATAATTAACAAAATAAGAAGGATCAAAGGTAGACAGCATATGTATCGAAAATGCGTCAGAGTCATCAAACGCCTTTTATACCGTGGATATGATCCTAATGTCACCAGACGGACACTAAGCTTGGTACTTGACCAATATACAGTCTTGTACGAGCGCATTCTTAAGACTTGCACTCTGACTGACTGTGACGACGGGACTCCATGACGGGCCCTGTCCAAACCTCTTTAGAGAAGACAGGGCCCCGACCACCTGTCCTCTCTGAATGTCAGTCGGACTCCTCGGGTGATTACATACATGAGCTCGCTACAGCCGGCAGAGCACGGACTGTATTACGCATGCCCTCTTTTTATATCCATTTACATATTCATCTGTGTCTCTGGGGCCTCTGCGTTTCGCGGTCTTGTTTGTGTGACGTCATCTTACAGTGAGGAGGTTGTTTTACACCACATTTGTACGTTCTTCGAGACCTCTAGGTAACTGGAGAAGTGAGAGGGTTGTGCGCACGTAATCCAGGATAACCACACCGTCTGCTATTTACTTGGCAGATGGCCGTCCTAAGTCGGCACCGGTTGCCCATTGGTCTCGTTGGTTTATGTGTAGTCTTTTATGTTTCTATGTTGTGAGTTGGTGATCCTTGTCCCTTTTGCGTCTCTTTCTGTGGGTATCTGTTCTGTGTTTTTTGCATGGGTGTTTTGGGATTTTGCTGTGGGTGCTGCAACCTAGTGTTGTTGGAGATCCCCTCCTTTCTTTTATATCTACACTTATTTCGTGTTGCAGTGTGGAGTTGGTAATACAATTCCCCGTGACCCGATGTTTGAAGTGTTTTAATTCCATTTCGTTCTCTAACTTGACTTTGTTGTAGTGTCTTCCATGCAGGATCTCTACTCACCCTTCTTTGATCATCTCACTATGGCATTTTTAAGGTCGCCTCGTATTAAACTTACTCCTTTGAGATTACCCTCTATCACTACAGTAACTTTCCCATCATCGACTTTTAACAGTAATAAACTTTTTTCCTCACCCAGAGTACTTCTTTCACCTCTTAAATTGAAATCCCGTAGACGTATTACACCTACTTCTCCATCTGCAGGCTCTACATTTAACAACAAACATAGAGGGTTCTCAGCAGTTTCTACGTGCAAAGGGAAAAGATGCGGTATGTGTCCGCTCATCAATTGCAATTCCACAATTAAATCAAGTGTTAACGGGCAGACTTTTAAAATTGAGATTGAAAACGACATCGATTGATCATATCAAGATGTCATTTATGTTATAACATGAAACGCTAGGGGATGTGGCGCCCAATATGTTGGAGAAACAGGTCAGGCCTTAAAATCTCGTTTTAGAAGTCATTCGTATCAGATAAGAAACTCACATCACAAAAAACAAAGAAATTTCCTTTATAATCACTTCGTTAAATACAATCATTCCATTTCGGATATAACTATTACACCGGTTCAGTCTTTTTCTAAACTTAAAAATCTTAGTAAAACGGAAATTAAAAAACGCCGACTACAAGCTGAACTTGCCTGGATCACAAAACTCCAAACTGCGTACCCCCTTGGTCTAAACGATCAAATTTATGGACAAGGAAACATTTCCTCGACGTCAACTAATATTAATGTCTTTTCAATCCGCCCAAACACTAAACGGAAGCATAGGTCTCACGGAAGACGACGAAACCGAAAACTCAGAATAAGATCTAGATTACACCGTACCCTCAACGATCTTCTGATCATTGCTCGCAACGGCGGCAGACATGAACTGCTTCATGCTCTCTCATCAGTTCCAGCAGTTCAATTGAAATCTATCTTGGATGAAGCACTGGTTGCATTCTTAAGAAATACGGATTGATTCAGACTTAATATCATTGTTGCTTTCGCACAGAATAAACTTTATCCAGTTGTTAAAAACATCCCACCTAAAAAACGATTCTTAAAAATTCCATTTATTAACAAAGGATTCGATCTTCTTAACATCTCTAATATTTTTCGGGATCATCGTGTACAAAGTGCTATTCCTCAATATTTTGAAAATTTAGAACCTCCTCTTATTTGTTACAAATATAAGAGACCTATTCGAAATTTCGTTTTTAACTACAACAAAGTTACATCAGATCCTAAAATACTTGAATCATGTCCTGCTTCTTGAGAATGTGCAACATCTGAATATCTATAT
This sequence comes from Pinctada fucata, assembly GCA_028142955.1. Classification (NCBI taxonomy): domain Eukaryota; kingdom Metazoa; phylum Mollusca; class Bivalvia; order Pterioida; family Pteriidae; genus Pinctada; species Pinctada fucata. Next base: position 39,743,083 of record AP027113.1, on the reverse strand, counting down.
AAACCAGCTGGTCATATTATTACAGGTGACTTTTCAATTATCCAAGACAGGCAGCTCCGTGGTCTTCTCAAAAAAGGACCTAAGTATAGAATCCCGTCCAAGATAGATTTTATTAAATGTCGCGAAGTACTAAAGGAAGCCTTAGATAACTATACCAAACGATGGTGTAAATCGGAAGGAGTCGAATCGCATTCTCTGAATGACTGGAAAAACCTCATTTTGGACATTACTGACATTCGAATAGAAAACTTCAACAAAAATCCTCATCTTTATGAAAATCCAAGTTCTAGATCTGAAAGATATTTTAAATCCAAATTACGTAATTTACATGAAAAATTTGTCTTCGCTCCTGCAGATAAAGCAGCCAACAACACCATAATCATATGAAAACTTTACTATATATCAACTTTAGTTTCGGAACTTTCGTCTACAAATACTTATATCAAAAGCAATGAAAATGTCCCTAACATTTTGAGCAAACATAGCAGTGAAATTTCTTCATTCGACATCCCTATTTCTAAATTGGATCTTCCTACAATATACTGCATACCAAAACTGCACAAATCTCCTTACAAATTTAGATACATTGCTAATTCTAGCAACTGCTCAACTACAAGTTTGTCTAGACATCTGACGTCAGCCCTCACGGCGGTAAAGGAACACGTTGCAAAATATTGTGAAACTGTTCTTAACAGGAATGATGTAAATTTGTTTTGGTCTATAAAAAATTCCGGGGATGTGATTGACAAGATAAAATCTAGAAATTTTCAAGCCAATACGATTGCTTCATACGATTTTTCAAATATGTACACCACGCTTCCTCATGACAAGATCAATGATCAATTGTCCAAACTCATTAAATGGTGCTATAATCGAGAGGGGAAACTTTATATTTGTACATCTGAATCAAAGGGTTTCTTTTCCGCTACAGAATACAAATCATACAGATCATGGACATGTAGCGACCTGTGTAGTGCCTTGTCCTTCCTCTTGGACAACATTTATGTAAGATTTGGTGAGAATCTCTACAAGCAGGTTGTAGGGATTCCTATGGGTACAAATTGTGCGCCTCTTGTTGCAGATTTATTTTTATACACATATGAAAAGGAATTTATTCAAAATCTTCAAAAGCAAAGAAAACATGATGATGTGAAATGCTTCATTAGTACTTCTAGGTACCTGGATGATATTCTTACTATCGATAATCCTGTTTTTGAAAAGTATAAAGATGTTATTTATCCACAAGAATTGACTCTAAACAAGGCAAACTTTACAGACACTGAAACACCATTTTTGGACCTAAATATCAAAATTGTCAATGGAGAAATTCATACAAGTGTATATGACAAACGAGATGATTTTGGATTCAACATAGTAAATTTCCCCTGGCTTGACGGTGATGTCCCTAGATTACCGTCATACGGTATCTATATTTCACAGCTCATCCGGTATGCTAGAGCATGTACTGATGTTTTGGATTTTCATAATAGAAATCTGCAAATTACAAAGAAACTTTTAGGTCAAGGTTTTCGCTTTCACAAACTAGTAAAGACTTTCTGGAAATTTTACAAAAATTATGATCAACTTCTATTGAAATTCGGACCCATAAAAGCAACGGAGTATATTACTTTAGGTATTTCACAACCTGCATTTTATGGTGACATAATTAACAAAATAAGAAGGATCAAAGGTAGACAGCATATGTATCGAAAATGCGTCAGAGTCATCAAACGCCTTTTATACCGTGGATATGATCCTAATGTCACCAGACGGACACTAAGCTTGGTACTTGACCAATATACAGTCTTGTACGAGCGCATTCTTAAGACTTGCACTCTGACTGACTGTGACGACGGGACTCCATGACGGGCCCTGTCCAAACCTCTTTAGAGAAGACAGGGCCCCGACCACCTGTCCTCTCTGAATGTCAGTCGGACTCCTCGGGTGATTACATACATGAGCTCGCTACAGCCGGCAGAGCACGGACTGTATTACGCATGCCCTCTTTTTATATCCATTTACATATTCATCTGTGTCTCTGGGGCCTCTGCGTTTCGCGGTCTTGTTTGTGTGACGTCATCTTACAGTGAGGAGGTTGTTTTACACCACATTTGTACGTTCTTCGAGACCTCTAGGTAACTGGAGAAGTGAGAGGGTTGTGCGCACGTAATCCAGGATAACCACACCGTCTGCTATTTACTTGGCAGATGGCCGTCCTAAGTCGGCACCGGTTGCCCATTGGTCTCGTTGGTTTATGTGTAGTCTTTTATGTTTCTATGTTGTGAGTTGGTGATCCTTGTCCCTTTTGCGTCTCTTTCTGTGGGTATCTGTTCTGTGTTTTTTGCATGGGTGTTTTGGGATTTTGCTGTGGGTGCTGCAACCTAGTGTTGTTGGAGATCCCCTCCTTTCTTTTATATCTACACTTATTTCGTGTTGCAGTGTGGAGTTGGTAATACAATTCCCCGTGACCCGATGTTTGAAGTGTTTTAATTCCATTTCGTTCTCTAACTTGACTTTGTTGTAGTGTCTTCCATGCAGGATCTCTACTCACCCTTCTTTGATCATCTCACTATGGCATTTTTAAGGTCGCCTCGTATTAAACTTACTCCTTTGAGATTACCCTCTATCACTACAGTAACTTTCCCATCATCGACTTTTAACAGTAATAAACTTTTTTCCTCACCCAGAGTACTTCTTTCACCTCTTAAATTGAAATCCCGTAGACGTATTACACCTACTTCTCCATCTGCAGGCTCTACATTTAACAACAAACATAGAGGGTTCTCAGCAGTTTCTACGTGCAAAGGGAAAAGATGCGGTATGTGTCCGCTCATCAATTGCAATTCCACAATTAAATCAAGTGTTAACGGGCAGACTTTTAAAATTGAGATTGAAAACGACATCGATTGATCGTACCAAGATGTCATTTATGTTATAACATGAAACGCTAGGGGATGTGGCGCCCAATATGTTGGAGAAACAGGTCAGGCCTTAAAATCTCGTTTTAGAAGTCATTCGTATCAGATAAGAAACTCACATCACAAAAAACAAAGAAATTTCCTTTATAATCACTTCGTTAAATACAATCATTCCATTTCGGATATAACTATTACACCGGTTCAGTCTTTTTCTAAACTTAAAAATCTTAGTAAAACGGAAATTAAAAAACGCCGACTACAAGCTGAACTTGCCTGGATCACAAAACTCCAAACTGCGTACCCCCTTGGTCTAAACGATCAAATTTATGGACAAGGAAACATTTCCTCGACGTCAACTAATATTAATGTATTTTCAATCCGCCCAAACACTAAACGGAAGCATAGGTCTCACGGAAGACGACGAAACCGAAAACTCAGAATAAGATCTAGATTACACCGTACCCTCAACGATCTTCTGATCATTGCTCGCAACGGCGGCAGACATGAACTGCTTCATGCTCTCTCATCAGTTCCAGCAGTTCAATTGAAATCTATCTTGGATGAAGCACTGGTTGCATTCTTAAGAAATACGGATTGATTCAGACTTAATATCATTGTTGCTTTCGCACAGAATAAACTTTATCCAGTTGTTAAAAACATCCCACCTAAAAAACGATTCTTAAAAATTCCATTTATTAACAAAGGATTCGATCTTCTTAACATCTCTAATATTTTTCGGGATCATCGTGTACAAAGTGCTATTCCTCAATATTTTGAAAATTTAGAACCTCCTCTTATTTGTTACAAATATAAGAGACCTATTCGAAATTTCGTTTTTAACTACAACAAAGTTACATCAGATCCTAAAATACTTGAATCATGTCCTGCTTCTTGAGAATGTGCAACATCTGAATATCTATATAAACCAGCTGGTCATATTATTACAGGTGACTTTTCAATTATCCAAGACAGGCAGCTCCGTGGTCTTCTCAAAAAAGGACCTAAGTATAGAATCCCGTCCAAGATAGATTTTATTAAATGTCGCGAAGTACTAAAGGAAGCCTTAGATAACTATACCAAACGATGGTGTAAATCGGAAGGAGTCGAATCGCATTCTCTGAATGACTGGAAAAACCTCATTTTGGACATTACTGACATTCGAATAGAAAACTTCAACAAAAATCCTCATCTTTATGAAAATCCAAGTTCTAGATCTGAAAGATATTTTAAATCCAAATTACGTAATTTACATGAAAAATTTGTCTTCGCTCCTGCAGATAAAGCAGCCAACAACACCATAATCATATGAAAACTTTACTATATATCAACTTTAGTTTCGGAACTTTCGTCTACAAATACTTATATCAAAAGCAATGAAAATGTCCCTAACATTTTGAGCAAACATAGCAGTGAAATTTCTTCATTCGACATCCCTATTTCTAAATTGGATCTTCCTACAATATACTGCATACCAAAACTGCACAAATCTCCTTACAAATTTAGATACATTGCTAATTCTAGCAACTGCTCAACTACAAGTTTGTCTAGACATCTGACGTCAGCCCTCACGGCGGTAAAGGAACACGTTGCAAAATATTGTGAAACTGTTCTTAACAGGAATGATGTAAATTTGTTTTGGTCTATAAAAAATTCCGGGGATGTGATTGACAAGATAAAATCTAGAAATTTTCAAGCCAATACGATTGCTTCATACGATTTTTCAAATATGTACACCACGCTTCCTCATGACAAGATCAATGATCAATTGTCCAAACTCATTAAATGGTGCTATAATCGAGAGGGGAAACTTTATATTTGTACATCTGAATCAAAGGGTTTCTTTTCCGCTACAGAATACAAATCATACAGATCATGGACATGTAGCGACCTGTGTAGTGCCTTGTCCTTCCTCTTGGACAACATTTATGTAAGATTTGGTGAGAATCTCTACAAGCAGGTTGTAGGGATTCCTATGGGTACAAATTGTGCGCCTCTTGTTGCAGATTTATTTTTATACACATATGAAAAGGAATTTATTCAAAATCTTCAAAAGCAAAGAAAACATGATGATGTGAAATGCTTCATTAGTACTTCTAGGTACCTGGATGATATTCTTACTATCGATAATCCTGTTTTTGAAAAGTATAAAGATGTTATTTATCCACAAGAATTGACTCTAAACAAGGCAAACTTTACAGACACTGAAACACCATTTTTGGACCTAAATATCAAAATTGTCAATGGAGAAATTCATACAAGTGTATATGACAAACGAGATGATTTTGGATTCAACATAGTAAATTTCCCCTGGCTTGACGGTGATGTCCCTAGATTACCGTCATACGGTATCTATATTTCACAGCTCATCCGGTATGCTAGAGCATGTACTGATGTTTTGGATTTTCATAATAGAAATCTGCAAATTACAAAGAAACTTTTAGGTCAAGGTTTTCGCTTTCACAAACTAGTAAAGACTTTCTGGAAATTTTACAAAAATTATGATCAACTTCTATTGAAATTCGGACCCATAAAAGCAACGGAGTATATTACTTTAGGTATTTCACAACCTGCATTTTATGGTGACATAATTAACAAAATAAGAAGGATCAAAGGTAGACAGCATATGTATCGAAAATGCGTCAGAGTCATCAAACGCCTTTTATACCGTGGATATGATCCTAATGTCACCAGACGGACACTAAGCTTGGTACTTGACCAATATACAGTCTTGTACGAGCGCATTCTTAAGACTTGCACTCTGACTGACTGTGACGACGGGACTCCATGACGGGCCCTGTCCAAACCTCTTTAGAGAAGACAGGGCCCCGACCACCTGTCCTCTCTGAATGTCAGTCGGACTCCTCGGGTGATTACATACATGAGCTCGCTACAGCCGGCAGAGCACGGACTGTATTACGCATGCCCTCTTTTTATATCCATTTACATATTCATCTGTGTCTCTGGGGCCTCTGCGTTTCGCGGTCTTGTTTGTGTGACGTCATCTTACAGTGAGGAGGTTGTTTTACACCACATTTGTACGTTCTTCGAGACCTCTAGGTAACTGGAGAAGTGAGAGGGTTGTGCGCACGTAATCCAGGATAACCACACCGTCTGCTATTTACTTGGCAGATGGCCGTCCTAAGTCGGCACCGGTTGCCCATTGGTCTCGTTGGTTTATGTGTAGTCTTTTATGTTTCTATGTTGTGAGTTGGTGATCCTTGTCCCTTTTGCGTCTCTTTCTGTGGGTATCTGTTCTGTGTTTTTTGCATGGGTGTTTTGGGATTTTGCTGTGGGTGCTGCAACCTAGTGTTGTTGGAGATCCCCTCCTTTCTTTTGCTTTGGTTCCTGTTTTATCCTGATTTTATAAGCCTTCGGTTTCTGATTTTCTGAATTATCGATTTGTGCTGTGTGCAGGGACATGGTCATAATCCATATTTGTCATACCATAGGACGGTAATCTAGGAACATCACCATCAAGCCAGGGGAAATTAACTATGTTGAATCCAAAATCATCTCTATTGTCCAACAAACTTGTATCAATCTCTCCATTAACAATTTTGATATTAAGGTATAAAAATGGTGTTTCTGTGTTTGTAACTCTGCCAGGGGAAATTTACTATGTTGAATCCAGAATCATCTCTTTTGTCCTACAAACTTGTATGAATCTCTCCATTAATAATTTTGATATTAAGGTCCAAAAATGGCGTTTCTGTGTTTGTAACTTTTGCCTTGTTTAGAATCAGTTCTGGTGGATAAATAATATTTTATACTTATCAAAAATAGGATTGTCGATAGTAAGCATTGTATACATCAATTTCAGGAAAAGCAGGTAATGTGAATTCTAGATGCCCAAATATGGGTAATTTAAAGTAAAAACTCAAAATAAAAATAAAAAATTCGGTGACATGTTGCAATACATCAACTGCAAAAAAAAAATCTTTATCTTTCCATTGATACCCAATTTATATGATGTTCATCGGTTTGTTTTCTCACAATATAGCTTCAAACATGCAAGACTGACAAAAACATACACCATTTCTTAACGCGAAATCTGCACGTGGGAGAGACTCCGTAACAGAAAGTTACTTGTGCTTCGGAGGTGACTGATAGTTTTTTATGTATAAAAATTAACTTTTACTAATTGTGCGCCTCTTGTTGCAGATTTATTTTTATACACGCATGAAAAGGAATTTATCCAAAATCTTCAAAAACAAAGAAAAAATGATGATGTGAAATGCTTCATTGGAACTTCTAGGTACCTGGATGATATTCTTACTATCGACAATCCTGTTTTTGAAAAGTATAAAAATGTTATTTATCCACAAGACTTGATTCTAAACAAGGCAAACGTTTCAAACACAGAAACACCATTTTTGGACCTAAATATCAAAATTGTTAATGGAGAGATCCATACAAGTGTGTATGACAAAAGAGATGATTTTGGATTTAACATAGTAAATTTCCCCTGGCTTGACGGTGATGTTCCTAGATTACCGTCCTATGGTATCTATATTTCACAGCTCATTCGGTATACTAGAGCATGTACTGATGTTTTGGACGGACACTAGGCTTGGTACTTGACCAATCTACAGTCTTGTACAAGCGCATCCTTGAGACTTGCATTCTGACTGACTGTGACGACGGGACTCCATGACGGGCCCTGTCCAAACCTCTTTAGAGAAGACAGGGCCCCGACCACCTGTCCTCTCTGAATGTCAGTCGCATTCGGGTGATTACATACATGAGCTCGCTACAGCCGGCAGAGCACGGCATGTATTACTTATGCCCTCTTTTTACATCCATTTACATATTCGTCTGTGTTTCTGGGGCCTCTACGTTTCGCAGTCTTGTTTGTGTGATGTCATCTTACAGTGAGGTTGTTTTACACCACAATTGTACGTTCTTCGAGACCTCTGGGTAATTGGAAAAGTGAGAGCGTTGTGCGCACGTAGTCTAAGATAACCACACCATTTGCTACTTGCGAGACAAATGGCCGTCCAAAGTCGGCACCGGTTGCCCATTGGTCTCTTCGGTTTATGTGTAGTCTTTTGTGTTTGATGTTTACATGTCTTGTGTCTCTTTTCCGTCTCGTGCTGTACTCGTCTTTTGTGTTTTTGTATCAGGTGTTTTGGTGTTCTGCTGTTGATGCTGCAATGGGGTCTTGTTCGAGATCTCCCTTCTTTTGGATTTTCATAGTAGAAATTTACAAATTACCAAGCAACTTTTAGGACAAGGTTTTCGCTTTCACAAACTAGTAAAGACTTTCTGGAAATTTTACAAAAATTATTGTCAACTTCTTCTGAAATTCGGACCAATACAGGCAACAGAGTATATCACTTTGGGTATTTCACAACCTGCATTTTATGGTGACATTATTAACAAGATAAGAAGGATCAAAGATAGACAACATCATTATCGAAAATGCGTCAGAATCATCAAACGCCTTTTATACCGTGGATATGGTCCTAATGTCACCAGACGGACAGTAGGCTTGGTACTTGACCAATCTACAGTCTTGTACAAGCGCATTCTTAAAACTTGCACTCTGGCTGACTGTGACGACGGGACTCCATGACGGGCCCTGTCCAAACCTCTTTAGAGAAGACAGGGCCCCGACCACCTGTCCTCTCTGAATGTCAGTCGGACTCCTCGGGTGATAACATACATGAGCTCGCGGCGGCAGAGCACGGATTGTATTACGTGCGCCCTCTTTTTATATTCATTTACATATTCATCTGTGTTGCTTGGGCCATTGCGTTTTGCGGTCTTGTTTGTGTGTGGTCATCTGACAGTGAGGAGGTTGTTTTACACCACAATTGTAAGTTCTTCGAGACCTCTTCGTTATCGGAAAAGTGGGAGGGTTGTGCGCACGTAATCCAGGATAACCATACCTTCTGCTATTTCCGTGTAAGATGGCCGTCCTAAGTCGGTACCGGTTGCCTATTGGTTTATGTGTAGTCCTTTGTGTGTGATGTGTCTGTGTTGTGCGTTGACGTTCCTTGTCCCTTATGCGTCTCTTTCTGTGCTTTTCTGCTTTGTGTTTTTGCATTGGGTGTTTTGGGGTTTTGCTGTGGGTGCTACAACCTGGTGTTGTTGGAGATCCCCTCCTTTGTTTTTTTAGCATCTATAAATCCTACTAAACCAGTACACATTCATCAAGACACATAGAATGTCATTATATCTGTTCAGTTTCATACACAATTATAAAATTCACAAATTAACAGTGGTGACTTCTTCGAAATGTTCACCGAAGTTCAAAGGTCAGGTCTTCACTGGAGACATATGATTAGCTCAATCTGCAGTGCAAAGCAGATGGCGTCTGAACAATTATGTTTCGGCAAAAGTGCTACAACAAGGTGGTGTATTTATAAAATATTATAAACTGCAAAATACTTCTTTTACCTATATGAGGTCGATGGAGTCTATCTGCCTAGAGTTGGTAACGGTATATTCACAAGCAACTTACAAAGAACATTGTACACATTCATGAAATCTTTGGAAAATGTATTTCCAGCTTATTACTAGGTGTTTGGCATGACTGCTTTTTTTTTATTTCCCTAGCAGATGAGAGTTCGTACGTAACACTCATTTGCTGTTTCAGTCTTGTCCCATGAATTCCTTTTTTCGTTCCAAGGATCTATGTATTCATGGATATCATGTATTCATGGATTAATGAATTTGAAGACGTTAAACATTTGTACCACTTGGTGAGTGTCACTGCTAGTGGACCTGGAGTCCCCGAGGGCACATGTAACCAAGTTCGATCAATTACTGTTGGTCGTTTCTTCAAACGCATTTGAAACTTTCTGTTTACAAAATTGTCTTAAATGACTAAAACCTGTGTCCTGTAGCGTCATATCCCAGCCATCTTGCTACGTCTTTCGGTATATTTAGGACATAATTTTCACAGATTTTGGCAATATTACTTGTTCAGGTTGAGGATCACTGACGAGGATTAAATACCCGAAACATGCATGTCTGGTCCATGCTGTAAATTTATCTGCTCTAAAATGATGCTAATGAAGTTGAAGACGTAAAACATTGTTTATTGTAACTCGTATTGTTTATTGTCACAGTAAGTGTTTTGAATGCCTTCCCCTGACGTGGTCGACATATCACTTTCTATATAGACATAAACTCAGACACTGCATGTTTTTTTTTTATATATTGTTTTTCATTTTCGTGCATGGATATCGACGGCGGGTGCGGCTAGTCTGAGAGGTGATGCTTACTCCTACCGGGCACCTGGTCCAACCTCTAGCTTGCTAGGGTCTGTCGATACTCAATCTGGTGCTCTATTGTAGGTGCTGTTGAGATTTTTGTCAGGATCTTCTTTAACTCGTCTCGAAATTTATTGACTTTATATGTTGATCTGAACACTGAATTCTATTGATATACGTCTTTCGGTACGCTTTTTCGACATAGTAACTTTCATAATTTTTGGTATATTACATTGTTTAGATTTGAGGATCACTGAGGAGGATTAAGTATCCAAAACGTGCATGTCTGGTCCATGCTGCCAATTTATCTATTTTTAAATGATTCAATTTGAAGACGTTTAACACATATAACAGAATTGAATATACAGTATATTTTGTGAAAACCGGATCTTCTGTACTCCGGCATCTTGTCCACATCGGTTCTTTCTTACGGTCCCGAGAAATTCTCCATAACGTTTAATAGTAAAATCTTTTGTGTATTCCGTATATTGCCTATTCCGTACTCCGGCCGTCAATTAGGGTACCAATTACACTAATTGAGGTTAAGTGATCACCTGTATACCGGCCTTGTATAAACATCTACTCAGGTGTGATTTGGTCAACAGTAATTATACCTTCGGAAGCGTACTTTTTATAACAAAGAATTTAAATCTATTCAGTGCACAAAGGTTTATCATCGCGAAGAACGCAGATATAAAGATTAAAATTAAATGTTTATATCAATCTTCAAAATGACAAAGAAAAAGATAAATTTGGAAGACATAACATCTTGATTGACGATTCGGGAAAGGTACCAGGAGCTCTACTGTTAGTGATATGATATTTAACACTTCCGTATTATTATAAATGAGGACGGAATTTTATCGTGAGCAATGAAAAGATCCAATTTCAATGAAACGTCAGCGTTCTAAGCAGTCTTTAAAATAACCAAACGGTTTGGACAAGCTCGTGCTAAAAACATTACAATAAATGAGCGGATTGTCAATTTAAAAAAAAATAGACACTAGGAAAATACTTCTAAACTCACTTCGATGGTTTGGTCTGAAAGTTGGAAAGAACTTGTTTTTTTTTTGTTTGTTTGTTTGTTTGCTTTTTGTTTTTTGGTATCGCTCCTTTTTTCCAGGTATAGTGTCGATGTACATATACATAGATCAAGAAAAGGTGGCGACATTTAGAGAAAGTTTGATCGATCAAACTGCAGGATATGAAGGTTTCGACATATTCAATTGTAAAGTGACTGGTTTAAATTGTTCTTTAAATTTGTACCGGAGAAAACATATTCTGAACGCCGACTAGCAACTGTTATATTTGATGGTAGCCCCACGGGAGAAAAGCGGTCCGACCTCGGTGCTTTGAAATTGTTAACATCAGCAAAACTCATACTTCTCTTGTTTAATATTAACATGTATTCGCAAAACGTAGACAATGATATGAAATCAGTTTTTAATCAAGGTAATCAGTTTGTATTCTATATGAATATCATGACGATAAATGAAATATATCAGTAAAGGTATAACAGTAATCATTCTTTCTTACAATATCTTGGTCAAACATCGATTTTCTGTACATCGGATCTTGTCTAAACCGGCCGATTCAATCGGTACGAATGAAAGCCGGTTTACACAGATTATACTGTAATTGGAATGGAAGTGAATATTGGAATGGAACAGAATTCAGAACAAAATTGTATTGATTTCTTATTATTGATTATTTAATGATCTATTGAATTGAATATTGTTTAAATTTGCTATGTAAGACTCACGAGGAGTCATCAAACGCAATTTTTAAGTTTTAACCATGTCATGCGAAAAGAAATTCCGCAAATCTGTAATTGTTATAATCTTCTATGAATTTAAGACGAGCTTTATATCTTTATCCTTATCTTGGATAACAAAGTAGTTATTATGCTCACTTATTTCTCGACACAATCGGATGATTCAACAAGACTTATTGCAGAAAATCATTTTCTAAAATTGTAGGCTGGTGCATTGTCCTAGTGCAGTATAACATTCTCAAAATCATTTCGAAGAGCCTAAGATTGATAAATCAAAAATTTTTGCTCATTCATTGGGCAATGAATATTCATTGTCCTTCCCTTTGGACAATATTTATGTATGATTTGGTGAGACACTCTACAAGCAGGTTGTAGGGATTCCTATGGGTACTAATTATGCGCCTCTTGTTGCAGATCTATTTTTATACACATATGAAAAGGAATTTATCCAAAATCTTCAAAAGCAAAGAAAAAATGATGATGTGAAAATGTAAAATGTTTCATTGGTACTTCTAGGTAACTGGATGATATTCTTACTATCGACAATCCTGTTTTTGAAAAGTATAAAAATGTTATTTATCCATAAGAGTTGATTCTAAACAAGACAATCGCTACAAATATAGAAACACCATTTTGGACCTAAATATCAAAAATGTTAATGGAGAGATCCATACAAGTGTGTATGACAAAAGAGATGATTTTGGAATGAACATAGTAAATTTCCCCTGGCATGAAGGTGATGTTCCTAGATTACCGTCCTATGGTATCTATGTTTCACAGCTCACCCGGTATGCTAGAGCATTGATGTTTTGGATTTTCATAGTAGAAATTTACATATTACCAAGAAACTTTTAGGACAAGGTTTTCACTTTCACAAATTAATAAAGACTTTCTGGAAATTTTACAAAAAATATTGTCAACTTCTTTTGAAATAACTTTGGGTATTTCACAACCTGCGTGATTTTATGGTTACATAATAAACAAGAAGGATCAAAGATAGGCAAAATAACTATCGAAAGTAATGTTAAACGTCTTCAAATTCAATAGCATCATTTAAGATCTGATTAATTTACAGCATGGACCAGACATGCACGTTTCGGGTACTAAACCCTCGTCAGTGATCCTCAATCTAAACAATGTAAAATGGCCGAAAAGTATGCAAATTATTAATGTACCAAAAGACGTAGCCGAATGGGTGGGATATGATGCTACAGGACCCACGTTTTAGAGATTTCAAGAAATTTTGTAACAGATAATTTCAAATGCGTTCAAGAGACAACGATCAACCGAAATTGATCGAACTTGGCTACATGTGCCCTTGAGGACTCTTGATCCACCAGCAGTGACACTCACCAAGTAGTTCAAATGTTAAACATCTTCAAATTCATTAGCATCATTTAATATCTGATTAATTTACAACATGGACCAGACATGCACGTTTCGGGTACTACACCCTCGTCAGTGATCCTCAGTCTAAACAATGTAAAATGGCCGAAAAGTATACAAATTATTATGTCCAAAAATGTACCAAGACTTTCTGAAGAAGTCAAGAATCATAAAACGCCTTTTATACATTTGGATATGATCCTTATGTCACCAGACGGACACTAGGCTTGATATTTGACCAATCTACGGTCTTTTACCAGCGCATTCCTAAAACTTGTTCTCTGACTGACTGTGACGACGGGAGTCCATGACAGGCCTTGTCCAAACCTCTTTATTGAAGACAGGGCCCCGACCACCTGTCCTCTCTGAATGTCAGTCGGACTCCTCGGGTGATAACATACATGAGCTCGCGGCGGCAGAGCACGGATTGTATTACGTACGCCCTCTTTTTATATCCATTTACATATTCATCTATGTTGCTTTGGCCCCTGCGTTTTGCGGTCTTGAGATCGAGATGACATCATCAAGGATCACACATAACATCTTGCGCAACCCCTTTTTGCGATACAAAAGTTCCTAAAGCTATTCTCGTCCTTGACGGTACATACATATATAGAGAGAAGAGCAATAACTTCAGCTTTCAACGGTGCTTATACAGTCTTCATAAAGGAAGACCATTGGTTAAACCAATGGTGATTACCTCTACTTCCGGTTACTTTGTCTCCATCCTTGGACCGCACTTTGCTAATGCAAAAAACAATGATGCAGCGATCTTAAATCACATTCTGAAATCTAATCTTGAAGACATAAGAAATTGGATTGAGGAAGATGATGTTTTTGTCGTTGATATAGGCTTTGGAGACTGCCTGTCCCTGTTTGAGGATCTAAGTATTCAAGCCGAGATGCCAAGATTTCTACGTAGGGGAAAAGCAACTGAGTATAGAAGATCCGAATATGAGTCGACTGGTTACAAAGGTATGCTTCCAACCTTTAAAATCTCGTTTTAGGAACCATTCTTATAAGATCAGAACCTCAAGTCAACAAAAACACAGAAATTTTCTTTATAATCACTTTGTTCAATATAATCATTCTATTTCGGATATCACCATTACCCCAGTTCAAACTTTTCAAAAACGTAAAAATGAAAGTAAGACCGAAATTAAAAAACGCCGACTACAAGCTGAACTTGCCTGGATCACCAAACTTCAGACTGCGTACCCTCTTGGTTTAAACGATCAAATGTATGGACAAGGAAACATTTCCTCAGCCTCTACCAATATCAACAACTTTTCAATTCACCCAAACACTAAAAGGAAATACAGGTCGCACGGGAAAAGACGAAAGAGACAAAAAAAGAAAACGATCCAGAATCTACCGCTCTCTCAACGATTTACTTACTATAGCACGCATGAGCTGTTACATGCTCTGTCGTCAATACCAGTTATGCACTTGAAATCTATCTTGGGTGAAGCAGAGGTTGCATTCTTAAAACAAAGGAGGGGATCTCCAACAACACCAGGTTGTAGCACCCACAGCAAAACCCCAAAACACCCAATGCAAAAACACAAAGCAGACAAGCACAGGAAGAGACACATAAGGGACAAGGAACGTCAACGTACAACACAGAAACATTAAACACAAAGGACTACACATAAACCAACGAGACCAATGGGCAACCGGTGCCGACTTAGGACGGCCATCTTCCACGGAAATGGCAGAAGGTATGGTTATCCTGAATTACGTGCGCACAACCCTCCCACGTTTCCGATTACCCAGAGGTCTCGAAGAACGTACAATTGTGGTGTAGAACAACCTCCTTACTGTCAGATGACCACACACAAACAAAACCGCAAAACACAGGGGCCCTAGCAACACAAATGAATATGTAAATAGAGATAAATGATGTCCCACTCTCCAGAATGGTGGATGATATTCTGTCATAGACCACTTGAACCATCCAACCAAAGATTGTACTCTATGTCTTCCGAAATGGAAGTAACCGGATGTGACAGTTCTACCGAATTGAAGCGGCGGGTGTTGCATGCAAGCAGGAGATGCTTACTCTTCCTGGGCACCTGATCTCACTCCCATATCGGGAGTTCGCTTCTTTTCATACGGTGGAGGTTTTTGTTTGTAGGCTTTGGTTCCTGTTTTATCCTGATTTTGTATGCCTTCGGTTTCTGATTTTCTGAATTACCGATTTTGTGCTGTATACAGGGATATGGTCATTATCCATATTTGTTATAAAAAGAGTGCAAACGTAATACAATCCGTGCTCTGCCGCCGCGAGCTCATGTATGTTATCACCCGAGGAGTCCGACTGACATTCAGAGAGGACAGGTGGTCGGGGCCCTGTCTTCTCTAAAGAGGTTTGGACAGGGCCCGTCATGGAGTCCCGTCGTCACAGTCAGAGTGCAAGTTTTAAGAATGCGCTTATACAAGACTGTAGATTGGTCAAAAGAAAGGAGGGGATCTCCAACAACACTAGGTTGCAGCACCCACAGCAAAATCCAAAAACACCCATGCAAAAAACACAGAACAGATACCCACAGAAAGAGACGCAAAAGGGACAAGGAACACCAACTCACAACATAGAAACATGAAACATAAAAGACTACACATAAACCAACGAGACCAATGGGCAACCGGTGCCGACTTATGACGGCCATCTGCCACGTAAATAGCAGACGGTGTGGTTATCCTGGATTACGTGCGCACAACCCTCCCACTATTCCGATTTCCCAGAGGTCTCGAAGAACGCACAATTATGGTGTAAAACAACCTCCTCACTGTCAGATGACCACACACAAACAAGACCGTAAAACACAAGGGTCCAAGCAACACAGATGAATATGTAAATGGATATAAAAAGAGGACGTGCGTAATACAGTCCGTGCTCTGCCGGCTGTAGCGAGCTCATATATGTTATCACCCGAGGAGTCCGACTGACATTCAGAGAGGACAGGTGGTCGGGGCCCTGTCTTCTCTAAAGAGGTTTGGACAGGGTCCGTCATGGAGTCCCGTCGTCACAGTCAGTCAGAGTGCAAGTTTTAAGAATGCGCTCGTACAAGACTGTATATTGGTCAAGTACCAAGCTTAGTGTCCGTCTGGTGACATTAGGATCATATCCACGGTATAAAAGGCGTTTGATGACTCTGACACATTTGCTGTCTACCTTTGATCCTTCTTATTTTGTTGATTATGTCACCATAAAATGCAGGTTTTGAAATACCTAAAGTAATATACTCCGTTGCTTGTATGGGTCCGAATTTCAAAAGAAGTTGATCATAATTTTTGTAAAATTTCCAGAAAGTCTTTACTAGTTTGTGAAAGCGAAAACCTTGACCTAAAAGTTTCTTTGTAATTTGTAGATGACAAATATGGATAATGACCATATCCCTGTTTACAGCACAAAATCGATAATTCAGAAAATCAGAAACCGAGGCATACGAAATCAGGATAAAACAGGAACAAAAGCAAACAAACAAAAACCTCCACCATATGAAAAGAAGCGAACTCCCGATATGAGAGTGAGACCAGGTGCCCAGGAAGAGTAAGCATCTCCTGCTTGCATGCAACACCCGCCGCTTCAATTCGGTAGAACTGTCACATTCGGTAACTTCCATTTCGGAAGACATAGAGTACAATCTTGGGATGGATGGTTCAAATGGTCTACGACAGAATATCACCCGTCATTCTGGAGAGTGGGACATCATAGTGTATGACGAGTTCCCCATATCGACCGTAGAACTTCCTCAGTGACGATGTTAGTCGGTCACAAGCATATCCCTGACTGATTTCTATTATGAAAATCCAAAACATCAGTACATGCTCTAGCATACCGGATGAGCTGTGAAATGTAGATACCGTATGACGGTAATCTACGGACATCACCGTCAAGCCAGGGGAAATTTACTATGTTGAATCCAAAATCATCTCGTTTGTCATATACACTTGTATGAATTTCTCCATTGACAATTTTGATATTTAGGTCCAAAAATGGTGTTTCAGTGTCTTTAAAGTTTGCCTTGTTTAGAGTCAATTCTTGTGGATAAATAACATCTTTATACTTTTCAAAAACAGGATTATCGATAGTAAGAATATCATCCAGGTACCTGGAAGTACCAATGAAGCATTTCACATCATCATGTTTTCTTTGCTTTTGAAGATTTTGAATAAATTCCTTTTCATATGTGTATAAAAATAAATCTGCAACAAGAGGCGCACAATTTGTACCCATAGGAATCCCTACAACCTGCTTGTAGAGATTCTCACCAAATCTTACGTAAATGTTGTCCAAGAGGAAGGACAAGGCACTACACAGGTCGCTACATGTCCATGATTTGTATGATTTGTATTCTGTAGCGGAAAAAAACCCCTTTGATTCAGATGTACAAATATAAATTTTCCCCTCTCGATTATAGCACCATTTAATGAGTTTGGACAATTGATCATTGATCTTGTCGTGAGGAAGCGTGGTGTACATATTTGAAAAATCGTATGAAGCAATCGTATTGGCTTGAAAATTTCTAGATTTTATCTTGTCAATTACATCCCCGGAATTTTTTATAGACCAAAATAAATTAACATCATTCCTGTTAAGAACAGTTTCACAATATTTTGCAACATGTTCCTTTACCGCCGTGAGGGCTGACGTCAGATGTCTAGACAACCTTTTACACGGCTCCGAACCTTATTATGCAAATTATATGCATAAAATCGGAAGAATCTCGAGTCAAGATTTTACCTTACACACGACGGAAAAGAAAGTCCGTTCCTATTCTAATTTTATAGTAGTCTCGTCTAAAACATTCTCTCGTGGACTTCCGTTCGAAATTTGAACACGTAGAAATGCTTCTTTCATGCAAGTAAACCAACTGTTCAAGAGTACAGACACATGGCTCATCTTAAGGTATGTTTTTAAATTGATTTATGTATCACGTGGAACACATATGATGGGATTTTAAATTCTTCTTCTTATCAGAAATACTCGACCAGGGAGTGCTCCATGTTTTCGAATGAATGAGTTTCATGATTAATTATCGCTGTAATCGAATATCTCACAAATATTTGTTCTTTAAAGCCATTTCTGTCTTTCATTACATCTTCATGAACTTCTAAATTTAAGTGCACACCATGAATTTGAATAAATTTGATGTCAGTGTTAGTTATAATCAGTATCAAATATCAGTTCTGTAGCCTAGCTAGTGTTGTAGTGTTGGTGAAAAAGTATTTGAATGGGTTTAAAATTATTTAAAGGGGATGAATTTCAAATCAATTGAATATTTTATTTATTCTTTACAGTAACATAACCTTAACTGCCTGACAGAAGAAGGAATATACTCTGAGAAAGTCTTCATGCGCATGTGTGCATCAGATCCAATGAAAGAAAGTGCATCAGAATAGTGGAATGCTTAAAGTGCTACTAGTACTGACTTGTAAAGTTGAAGAAATACTGTGGAATATGATATTGCAATTGTACTACCATATATGATGTTGGCCACCATGGTGTGAAAATAATTCACTTGTGAAAGGAGAATGAAGAAAATTGTTCAAGTGCATATTTCTACATGTACATGAAAAACATATTCAATGTGTACATCGACCACATATTCCTTGTGAAACTGTGATCCAGTATGAAATGAGAATTTGTGTTATAATGTAGAGGAATTCATCATCAATAGAAGAATTGTGAGATCGACAGATGGAACTGTAGTACAGCCTCTTGCAGTTAACATGCTGATATAGCACTGAAGGGTAAGTTGTACATATACATGTATACTAATATACATGTTAAGATAATTTTGTAAATCTGATAATACAAGTACAAATGACATTGTATTTATTTCATATTTTACATGTGTATCCCTTGTGATTCACCTTAAATGGATAATACTTTTTAATGGTAAGTTACATGCTTTCATATTTCATGTGTACATGTATTGTTTGAAACAAGACCTTCTCATGCATACCAAAATTTGTGTCCTGGTGACCTTGACCTTGGAAAAATGACCTACTTTTTAAAATCTTACACCATGGCCATAGCTTTTGAATGTTGAGTGAAATATAGACCTGTGCTTTCCTCGTGACAATTTCCAATGATGCCAAATTGTTGTCTTTGTGACCTTGAACTTGGAGATTGACCTACTTCACTATTATTTTTCTAAAGTAATATTATGCTTTTAAGTGATAGGGCTTTGTATTCCTTTTGATAAGGTCTTCCTATTAATACCAAAATTTTGACCTTGTGACCTTGACCTTGGATACTGATCAATTTTTGAATAACTTTAACCATGTTAACCTTGCCCTTGGTCATAACATAAATTGCAAGTGATAGGGCTATCATATTTTACATGTGTATCCCTTGTGGTAAGGCCTTCACATCAATACCTGAATTTTTACCTTGAGTCCGTGACCTTGGAGTATGAAATACTTTTCTACATTTAATGATTATATCTGACAATAAGGGGATTCATGTTCCACAAAAAAACATGGGTTTAATTTTTCTTAGTCCTAAGCCTTGACATAAAGTAGGGCTCTTACACGTGAAACACATTTTTAGCTCGAGATACTGGTCATAGTCGAGCTTATGCGGTACCCCCTTGTCCGGCGTCTGTCCGTAAACAATTCTGGTGCTTGCAACTCCTCTGAAATTATAAGAGACAGAAATGTAACTCTTTTTGCATGAGACTTGGTCAGTGGTCTAGTTGTGCAGTGTGCACCTGACATTTTGTTTGAGCCCCTGACCCCCAGGGTCCTAGAAAATGGATGTGGTCATTTTCTCCTGTATGATCCTATGTAATCTTGTATTCGCAACTTCTCTGACACTATAAATGATGGAGACTTGATTCTTTTTGCAATACGATGAGTCTGTGTTCAAGTAGTGCACCTGATATTTTGTTTGAGTTCCTGGCCCCCACTGACTAAGAAAATGGATGTGGCCATATTAGAATTCACTTGTCATTAAGTGAATTAAAAAACAACCAGGAGAGCTACAGTCTCGTCAGAGACTTCTGGTTTGGATTGGATTAGACCTTTCATATTGGGAAAATTGGCAATATTTTCTTCAAAATTGAATATGATAGATTTGGATGCCTTTTCATTTTAAATTTAGCATTTTTCTTTTTTTTTTTAAAGAATTTTCTATGAGATAAAATTGGTCAATAAATAGGGAAAATTATACTGTTTTGCATAATTTGAGAATGACCGATTGAAAGCCCTGTAATTATATTTGTATGTTAGTACTATTACAGAAACTTTACATGTCATGTAATTTTATATACATGTACATCATAATGATAAATGTATGCAAAATTCATTCATTTTAGAGCTTATTTAATATCAAAATGAAGATATTAATTCATTACATCTTTTACTTTCAGAGTGAGACTGACAGCATCTTCTGTACATACATGATGGCTCATTTCTCATTCCTCATTCCTTATTTCTTGGTATCAGATTGAACATCTACCTCGTCCTTAAGTTTTACTATAGACACTAGAGAAATCACTGTTTGATGTCTAGAACATTTGAATTTTGAACATGTTTTGTGTTTACTTTCATGTGCTTACCGGTACATGTACATGTATGTACTAGGTTATAAATGCATTGAAAACTTTTTACTTGAGAATAGACCTGCACCTGTTGAATGGGGATATTTTTTTTTTTATTTATTTCATTATTTTCATAGCAACAATTTATGACTTTAAATTCTAGGTACATACCAGTATAGACAGAGATGTACATTGTATATAAAGTTAAATACTTCCCTGATATAGACTAGACATGTAAACTCATATAAAATATTAATTTCGAAAAGAAATACTATGATAAATTATAGAGAAAGAAAAATATCCTTTCACAAGTACAAAAACATTATGTTGTAAATTGATGATACCGGTACTATTACATTTATATATATATTGCAGTTATAATGATTCTTCTTTCAGAGTTTGAATAAAATTTACATTTAAACTTAATAAATCTTATGACTGATACTTATATTCTTCTTGAGACTAGAACACAAATATTCTTAGAACACTGTGATGAAGAAATCTAGTGAGAACATTGTCATATATGAAATAATGAATTTTCTCTTGTTAAGCATAACAAACTTGGTTGATCATCCTTTCATCAATACTGTTTAGAGTGTCTTACCCCATACTGGTAATCATGAATAAAAACATTGATACTTTAAGTTCATTACTCTGCTACACAGTATACATTTGTGTAAGAATATCTAGTAGCCTTGACCTACATGTTCATGTATACAATTGACCTACTTTCCTAATACTTTGGATTTGCTACAACACTGGTCTGGCAAATGATAGATAGATGATATGGTATATACATGTATGTGCATTGTCAGATTGTGTCGAGAAATTACTCAAGATAGATTTTGATTCAATATGTGACCTTGAACTACACGTTTGACCTTCTTTTTGTTGAATTAAAGAATCTGAACTTGGAGAGTGATGTTTATATATATTGAAGAATTTGAAACATGAAGTATCAGAGAATCCTGACAAAACTGAATCATTAGCAGTTGTGAAATGTCTGAGATAGTCTATTTTCACGTCTAATGCTTAAGGTGCTGGAGAAAGACGTTTTTCCTTTCATTCCTCAGAAAATGCTAGATTTTTCTGCCAGTCATGCTGAAGAATATTTTTGCAAAATATTCCGAGCTGGATTTACAACCCCCCCCCCTCCCTAAAAACCAAATGGTTGCACATGTTTACAAGAATGGACAAGAGAGAGAAAACCATGCGCATAACCAGGCGTACCGTTAGAACGCAGTTGCTTCCACGTCGTTTTGCAAAAAAAAAAAAAAGAATGAAAGAAACATTGACGTAGAATACTGCCCTGTAAATGAGCAAAGTTCATTAGATTTTGATACTTTGCCCCTTGAATATCCACAAGGGCTTCTACCTAGACCCACTTGAGGCTGCTTACACTTGAAAAGTACTCTAGCTAAGCGCCTGAAGATGAATGCATATACATAAAATGTATACACTTCGTATGAGTGAGAGGGAAACAATTTCCGTTATTGTACATGCATGTATTTGTTAAAACGGTCAGAATCTAATGAAATTACATTTATTTATATAAAGTATCGTGATTCTATGAGATGAAAAAAATATGTTAGTTTGCTGTGGTTGGGGGATTCATTTAATATATTGAAATTCATCAAAATTTTGGAAAAATTCAGAATATCATTCCTTTTGGTCGAGACAATTTTGTAGATTACAGGATTTGAGTTTAGAGGGGGCGTGGCCGGAATACCTCAAAGTCCTGTAGCAGGTTCTTTGGGGAACCCCACTCCCCAGCGGAAATTTATCTCACATGATATGTAATGTATATAGTGAGCCAGCGAATTTTTGTGTCGCCTGCGAAGCATAGCGACACTTAGGGATCACTTTGTCCGTCTGTCCGTCCGTCTGTCAGTCCGTCCGTCTGTCTGTCTGTCACACTTTGGGTGTCACAGCCCATAACTTTTGATTGGTAAGTGATAGGGCTTTGATATTTCACATGTGTATTCCTTGTGACAAGACCTTTCTACACATACCATAATTTTTGACCTAGTGACCTTGACCTACATATTTGACCTACTTTTCAAAAAAATTAAGAATGGATATATCTTTTGATTGGTAAGTGTTAGGACTTTGATATTTCACATGTGCAATCCTTGAGGCAAGACCTTTCTACACAGACCATAAAATTTGACCTTTTGACCTCGACCTAGATATTTGACCTACTTTTCAAGAAAAGTAATATTGCTATATCTTTTGATTGATAGGTGATAGGGCTTTGATATTTCACATGTATTTTCCTTGTCACAATGTCATTCTACACATACCATAATGTTTTACCTTTTGACCTAGACCTAGCTATTTGACCTTCTTTTCTAAGGTTGTATATATCTTTTAATTGGTAGGTGATAGGATTTAAATATTTCTTATGATGAGACCTTTTTGTTACCAATTTTTACGTAGTGACCTTGACCTAGATGATTGACACTCTTTTCTGAAAATTGGAGAATAACTTTTTATTTGTAATTAAGAGGTCTGATATTTCAAATGAATTTCATTTGACAATACTTTTCTACTGATACCAATAAATTTGATCTACTTTCTAGAATAATAATCTGCTTCGCAGGCGACACAAGCATTCCTTGGATTGCTATTTTTTTCAATTATCAATTACTTTAATATATATCAGAAACAGACCGGTAAAAAAAAATAAAAATAAAGGTTGAGTCGTGGTGTTTGAGCCCAAGTAATTCCTTATTTTGACGACTTTAGTGGAGAGGGGAGGGGAGGGGGGGGGGGGCATGCCAGAGGATTGGTAGGCAAAAATCAGGATAGAAACAGTAAACTTGTTAGAGAATTTTAGATGTAGGTGCCGCCGTGTGCACCCCCCCCCCCCTCTCCCCGCGCTATTGAATCGGATGGGGGCTAATGTATTAGAAATTATCTGTGTTTTCCTGCTGTTATCGAGAAATATAAAATTAAAATCTTATGGGTACAAATGTATGCAAAATTGATAATGTATAGAATCGCTCAGTATTCAATCGAAGCGGGGTAAACGAACCGCAACGATAAACTTTGAAACGAACTATAAAAAGTGAAATTCGTGATTCTTCAGTGCAGTAACGAATTATCCATGGCTTGAATATTTAAATAGCAAAGTTCAAAAAAATTTAAATGACAATAACATTGGGAGCCGTGTTTTAGTTGAGCAGTTGCTAGAATTAGCAATGTATCTAAATTTGTAAGGAGATTTGTGCAGTTTTGGTATGCAGTATATTGTAGGAAGATTCAATTTAGAAATAGGGATGTTGAATGAAGAAATTTCACTGCTATGTTTGCTCAAAATGTTAGGGACACTTTCATTGCTTTTGATATAAGTATTTGTAGACGAAAGTTCCGAAACTAAAGTTGATATATAGTAAAGTTTTCATATGATTATGGTGTTGTTGGCTGCTTTATCTGCAGGAGCGAAGACAAATTTTTCATGTAAATTACGTAATTTGGATTTAAAATACCTTTCAGATCTAGAACTTGGATTTTCAAAAAGATGAGGATTTTTGTGGAAGTTGTCTATTCGAATGTCAGTAATGTCCAAAATGAGGTTTTTCCAGTCATTCAGAGAATGCGATTCGACTCCTTCCGATTTACACCATCGTTTGGTATAGTTATCTAAGGCTTCCTTTAGTACTTCGCGACATTTAATGAAATCTATCTTGGATGGGATTCTATACTTAGGTCCTTTTTTGAGAAGACCACGGAGCTGCCTGTCTTGGATAATTGAAAAGTCACCTGTAATAATATGACCAGCTGGTTTATATAGATATTCAGATGTTGCACATTCTCAAGAAGCAGGACATGATTCAAGTATTTTAGGATCTGATGTAACTTTGTTGTAGTTAAAAACGAAATTTCGAATAGGTCTCTTATATTTGTAACAAATAAGTGGAGGTTCTAAATTTTCAAAATATTGAGGAATAGCACTTTGTACACGATGATCCCGAAAAATATTAGAGATGTTAAGAAGATCGAATCCTTTGTTAATAAATGAAATTTTTAAGAATCGTTTTTTAGGTGGGATGTTTTTAACAACTGGATAAAGTTTATTCTGTGCGAATGCAACAATGATATTAAGTCTGAATCAATCAGTATTTCTTAAGAATGCAACCAGTGCTTCATCCAAGATAGATTTCAATTGAACTGCTGGAATTGATGAGAGAGCATGAAGCAGTTCATGTCTGCCGCCGTTGCGAGCAATGATCAGAAGATCGTTGAGGGTACGGTGTAATCTAGATCTTATTCTGAGTTTTCGGTTTCGTCGTCTTCCGTGAGACCTATGCTTCCGTTTAGTGTTTAGGCGGATTGAAAATACATTAATATTAGTTGACGTCGAGGAAATGTTTCCTTGTCCATAAATTTGATCGTTTAGACCAAGGGGGTACGCAGTTTGGAGTTTTGTGATCCAGGCAAGTTCAGCTTGCAGTCGGCGTTTTTTAATTTCCGTTTTACTAAGATTTTTAAGTTTAGAAAAAGACTGAACCGGTGTAATAGTTATATCCGAAATGGAATGATTGTATTTAACGAAGTGATTATAAAGGAAATTTCTTTGTTTTTTGTGATGTGAGTTTCTTATCTGATACGAATGACTTCTAAAACGAGATTTTAAGGCCTGACCTGTTTCTCCAACATAATGGGCGCCACATCCCCTAGCGTTTCATGTTATAACATAAATGACATCTTGGTACGATCAATCGATGTCGTTTTCAATCTCAATTTTAAAAGTCTGCATGTTAACACTTGATTTAATTGTGGAATTGCAATTGATGAGCGGACACATACCGCATCTTTTCCCTTTGCACGTAGAAACTGCTGAGAACCCTCTATGTTTGTTGTTAAATGTAGAGCCTGCAGATGGAGAAGTAGGTGTAATACGTCTACGGGATTTAAATTTAAGAGGTGAAAGAAGTACTCTGGGTGAGGAAAAAAGTTTATTACTGTTAAAAGTCGATGATGGGAAAGTAACTGTAGTGATAGAGGGTAATCTCAAAGGAGCATGTTTAATACGAGGCGACCTTAAAAATGCCATAGTGAGATGATCAAAGAAGGGTGAGTAGAGATCCTGCATGGAAGACACTACAACAAAGTCAAGTTAGAGAACCAAATGGAATTAAAACACTTCAAACATCGGGTCACGGGGAATTGTATTACCAACTCCACACTGCAACACGAAATAAGTGTAGATATAAAAGAAAGGAGGGGATCTCCCAACAACACTAGGTTGCAGCACCCACAGTAAAATCCAAAAACACCCATGCAAAAAACACAGAACAGATAACCACAGAAAGAGACGCAAAAGGGACAAGGAACACCAACTCACAACATAGAAACATGAAACATAAAAGACTACACATAAACCAACGAGACCAATGGGCAACCGGTGCCGACTTAGGACGGCCATCTGCCACGTAAATAGCAGACGGTGTGGTTATCCTGGATTACGTGCGCACAACCCTTCCACTATTCCGATTTCCAAGAGGTCTCGAAGAACGCACAATTATGGTGTAAAACAACCTCCTCACTGTCAGATGACCACACACAAACAAGACCGTAAAACACAAGGGTCCAAGCAACACAGATGAATATGTAAATGGATATAAAAAGAGGACGTGCGTAATACAGTCCGTGCTCTGCCGGCTGTAGCGAGCTCATATATGTTATCACCCGAGGAGTCCGACTGACATTCAGAGAGGACAGGTGGTCGGGCCCTGTCTTCTCTAAAGAGGTTTGGACAGGGCCCGTCATGGAGTCCCGTCGTCACAGTCAGTCAGAGTGCAAGTTTAAAGAATGCGCTCGTACAAGACTGTATATTGGTCAAGTACCAAGCTTAGTGTCCGTCTGGTAACATTAGGATCATATCCACGGTATAAAAGGCGTTTGATGACTCTGACACATTTGCTGTCTACCTTTGATCCTTCTTATTTTGTTGATTATGTCACCATAAAATGCAGGTTTTGAAATACCTAAAGTAATATACTCCGTTGCTTGTATGGGTCCGAATTTCAAAAGAAGTTGATCATAATTTTTGTAAAATTTCCAGAAAGTCTTTACTAGTTTGTGAAAGCGAAAACCTTGACCTAAAAGTTTCTTTGTAATTTGTAGATTTCTATTATGAAAATCCAAAACATCAGTACATGCTCTAGCATACCGGATGAGCTGTGAAATGTAGATACCGTATGACGGTAATCTACGGACATCACCGTCAAGCCAGGGGAAATTTACTATGTTGAATCCAAAATCATCTCGTTTGTCATATACACTTGTATGAATTTCTCCATTGACAATTTTGATATTTAGGTCCAAAAATGGTGTTTCAGTGTCTTTAAAGTTTGCCTTGTTTAGAGTCAATTCTTGTGGATAAATAACATCTTTATACTTTTCAAAAACAGGATTATCGATAGTAAGAATATCATCCAGGTACCTGGAAGTACCAATGAAGCATTTCACATCATCATGTTTTCTTTGCTTTTGAAGATTTTGAATAAATTCCTTTTCATATGTGTATAAAAATAAATCTGCAACAAGAGGCGCACAATTTGTACCCATAGGAATCCCTACAACCTGCTTGTAGAGATTCTCACCAAATCTTACGTAAATGTTGTCCAAGAGGAAGGACAAGGCACTACACAGGTCGCTACATGTCCATGATTTGTATGATTTGTATTCTGTAGCGGAAAAAAACCCCTTTGATTCAGATGTACAAATATAAATTTTCCCCTCTCGATTATAGCACCATTTAATGAGTTTGGACAATTGATCATTGATCTTGTCGTGAGGAAGCGTGGTGTACATATTTGAAAAATCGTATGAAGCAATCGTATTGGCTTGAAAATTTCTAGATTTTATCTTGTCAATTACATCCCCGGAATTTTTTATAGACCAAAATAAATTAACATCATTCCTGTTAAGAACAGTTTCACAATATTTTGCAACATGTTCCTTTACCGCCGTGAGGGCTGACGTCAGATGTCTAGACAACCTTTTAGTTGAGCAGTTGCTAGAATTAGCAATGTATCTAAATTTGTAAGGAGATTTGTGCAGTTTTGGTATGCAGTATATTGTAGGAAGATTCAATTTAGAAATAGGGATGTTGAATGAAGAAATTTCACTGCTATGTTTGCTCAAAATGTTAGGGACACTTTCATTGCTTTTGATATAAGTATTTGTAGACGAAAGTTCCGAAACTAAAGTTGATATATAGTAAAGTTTTCATATGATTATGGTGTTGTTGGCTGCTTTATCTGCAGGAGCGAAGACAAATTTTTCATGTAAATTACGTAATTTGGATTTAAAATACCTTTCAGATCTAGAACTTGGATTTTCAAAAAGATGAGGATTTTTGTGGAAGTTGTCTATTCGAATGTCAGTAATGTCCAAAATGAGGTTTTTCCAGTCATTCAGAGAATGCGATTCGACTCCTTCCGATTTACACCATCGTTTGGTATAGTTATCTAAGGCTTCCTTTAGTACTTCGCGACATTTAATGAAATCTATCTTGGATGGGATTCTATACTTAGGTCCTTTTTTGAGAAGACCACGGAGCTGCCTGTCTTGGATAATTGAAAAGTCACCTGTAATAATATGACCAGCTGGTTTATATAGATATTCAGATGTTGCACATTCTCAAGAAGCAGGACATGATTCAAGTATTTTAGGATCTGATGTAACTTTGTTGTAGTTAAAAACGAAATTTCGAATAGGTCTCTTATATTTGTAACAAATAAGAGGAGGTTCTAAATTTTCAAAATATTGAGGAATAGCACTTTGTACACGATGATCCCGAAAAATATTAGAGATGTTAAGAAGATCGAATCCTTTGTTAATAAATGAAATTTTTAAGAATCGTTTTTTAGGTGGGATGTTTTTAACAACTGGATAAAGTTTATTCTGTGCGAATGCAACAATGATATTAAGTCTGAATCAATCAGTATTTCTTAAGAATGCAACCAGTGCTTCATCCAAGATAGATTTCAATTGAACTGCTGGAATTGATGAGAGAGCATGAAGCAGTTCATGTCTGCCGCCGTTGCGAGCAATGATCAGAAGATCGTTGAGGGTACGGTGTAATCTAGATCTTATTCTGAGTTTTCGGTTTCGTCGTCTTCCGTGAGACCTATGCTTCCGTTTAGTGTTTGGGCGGATTGAAAATACATTAATATTAGTTGACGTCGAGGAAATGTTTCCTTGTCCATAAATTTGATCGTTTAGACCAAGGGGGTACGCAGTTTGGAGTTTTGTGATCCAGGCAAGTTCAGCTTGTAGTCGGCGTTTTTTAATTTCCGTTTTACTAAGATTTTTAAGTTTAGAAAAAGACTGAACCGGTGTAATAGTTATATCCGAAATGGAATGATTGTATTTAACGAAGTGATTATAAAGGAAATTTCTTTGTTTTTTGTGATGTGAGTTTCTTATCTGATACGAATGACTTCTAAAACGAGATTTTAAGGCCTGACCTGTTTCTCCAACATAATGGGCGCCACATCCCCTAGCGTTTCATGTTATAACATAAATGACATCTTGGTACGATCAATCGATGTCGTTTTCAATCTCAATTTTAAAAGTCTGCATGTTAACACTTGATTTAATTGTGGAATTGCAATTGATGAGCGGACACATACCGCATCTTTTCCCTTTGCACGTAGAAACTGCTGAGAACCCTCTATGTTTGTTGTTAAATGTAGAGCCTGCAGATGGAGAAGTAGGTGTAATACGTCTACGGGATTTAAATTTAAGAGGTGAAAGAAGTACTCTGGGTGAGGAAAAAAGTTTATTACTGTTAAAAGTCGATGATGGGAAAGTAACTGTAGTGATAGAGGGTAATCTCAAAGGAGCATGTTTAATACGAGGCGACCTTAAAAATGCCATAGTGAGATGATCAAAGAAGGGTGAGTAGAGATCCTGCATGGAAGACACTACAACAAAGTCAAGTTAGAGAACCAAATGGAATTAAAACACTTCAAACATCGGGTCACGGGGAATTGTATTACCAACTCCACACTGCAACACGAAATAAGTGTAGATATAAAAGAAAGGAGGGGATCTCCCAACAACACTAGGTTGCAGCACCCACAGTAAAATCCAAAAACACCCATGCAAAAAACACAGAACAGATAACCACAGAAAGAGACGCAAAAGGGACAAGGAACACCAACTCACAACATAGAAACATGAAACATAAAAGACTACACATAAACCAACGAGACCAATGGGCAACCGGTGCCGACTTAGGACGGCCATCTGCCACGTAAATAGCAGACGGTGTGGTTATCCTGGATTACGTGCGCACAACCCTTCCACTATTCCGATTTCCAAGAGGTCTCGAAGAACGCACAATTATGGTGTAAAACAACCTCCTCACTGTCAGATGACCACACACAAACAAGACCGTAAAACACAAGGGTCCAAGCAACACAGATGAATATGTAAATGGATATAAAAAGAGGACGTGCGTAATACAGTCCGTGCTCTGCCGGCTGTAGCGAGCTCATATATGTTATCACCCGAGGAGTCCGACTGACATTCAGAGAGGACAGGTGGTCGGGCCCTGTCTTCTCTAAAGAGGTTTGGACAGGGCCCGTCATGGAGTCCCGTCGTCACAGTCAGTCAGAGTGCAAGTTTAAAGAATGCGCTCGTACAAGACTGTATATTGGTCAAGTACCAAGCTTAGTGTCCGTCTGGTGACATTAGGATCATATCCACGGTATAAAAGGCGTTTGATGACTCTGACACATTTGCTGTCTACCTTTGATCCTTCTTATTTTGTTGATTATGTCACCATAAAATGCAGGTTTTGAAATACCTAAAGTAATATACTCCGTTGCTTGTATGGGTCCGAATTTCAAAAGAAGTTGATCATAATTTTTGTAAAATTTCCAGAAAGTCTTTACTAGTTTGTGAAAGCGAAAACCTTGACCTAAAAGTTTCTTTGTAATTTGTAGATTTCTATTATGAAAATCCAAAACATCAGTACATGCTCTAGCATACCGGATGAGCTGTGAAATGTAGATACCGTATGACGGTAATCTACGGACATCACCGTCAAGCCAGGGGAAATTTACTATGTTGAATCCAAAATCATCTCGTTTGTCATATACACTTGTATGAATTTCTCCATTGACAATTTTGATATTTAGGTCCAAAAATTGTGTTTCAGTGTCTTTAAAGTTTGCCTTGTTTAGAGTCAATTCTTGTGGATAAATAACATCTTTATACTTTTCAAAAACAGGATTATCGATAGTAAGAATATCATCCAGGTACCTGGAAGTACCAATGAAGCATTTCACATCATCATGTTTTCTTTGCTTTTGAAGATTTTGAATAAATTCCTTTTCATATGTGTATAAAAATAAATCTGCAACAAGAGGCGCACAATTTGTACCCATAGGAATCCCTACAACCTGCTTGTAGAGATTCTCACCAAATCTTACGTAAATGTTGTCCAAGAGGAAGGACAAGGCACTACACAGGTCGCTACATGTCCATGATTTGTATGATTTGTATTCTGTAGCGGAAAAAAACCCCTTTGATTCAGATGTACAAATATAAATTTTCCCCTCTCGATTATAGCACCATTTAATGAGTTTGGACAATTGATCATTGATCTTGTCGTGAGGAAGCGTGGTGTACATATTTGAAAAATCGTATGAAGCAATCGTATTGGCTTGAAAATTTCTAGATTTTATCTTGTCAATTACATCCCCGGAATTTTTTATAGACCAAAATAAATTAACATCATTCCTGTTAAGAACAGTTTCACAATATTTTGCAACATGTTCCTTTACCGCCGTGAGGGCTGACGTCAGATGTCTAGACAACCTTTTAGTTGAGCAGTTGCTAGAATTAGCAATGTATCTAAATTTGTAAGGAGATTTGTGCAGTTTTGGTATGCAGTATATTGTAGGAAGATTCAATTTAGAAATAGGGATGTTGAATGAAGAAATTTCACTGCTATGTTTGCTCAAAATGTTAGGGACACTTTCATTGCTTTTGATATAAGTATTTGTAGACGAAAGTTCCGAAACTAAAGTTGATATATAGTAAAGTTTTCATATGATTATGGTGTTGTTGGCTGCTTTATCTGCAGGAGCGAAGACAAATTTTTCATGTAAATTACGTAATTTGGATTTAAAATACCTTTCAGATCTAGAACTTGGATTTTCAAAAAGATGAGGATTTTTGTGGAAGTTGTCTATTCGAATGTCAGTAATGTCCAAAATGAGGTTTTTCCAGTCATTCAGAGAATGCGATTCGACTCCTTCCGATTTACACCATCGTTTGGTATAGTTATCTAAGGCTTCCTTTAGTACTTCGCGACATTTAATGAAATCTATCTTGGATGGGATTCTATACTTAGGTCCTTTTTTGAGAAGACCACGGAGCTGCCTGTCTTGGATAATTGAAAAGTCACCTGTAATAATATGACCAGCTGGTTTATATAGATATTCAGATGTTGCACATTCTCAAGAAGCAGGACATGATTCAAGTATTTTAGGATCTGATGTAACTTTGTTGTAGTTAAAAACGAAATTTCGAATAGGTCTCTTATATTTGTAACAAATAAGAGGAGGTTCTAAATTTTCAAAATATTGAGGAATAGCACTTTGTACACGATGATCCCGAAAAATATTAGAGATGTTAAGAAGATCGAATCCTTTGTTAATAAATGAAATTTTTAAGAATCGTTTTTTAGGTGGGATGTTTTTAACAACTGGATAAAGTTTATTCTGTGCGAATGCAACAATGATATTAAGTCTGAATCAATCAGTATTTCTTAAGAATGCAACCAGTGCTTCATCCAAGATAGATTTCAATTGAACTGCTGGAATTGATGAGAGAGCATGAAGCAGTTCATGTCTGCCGCCGTTGCGAGCAATGATCAGAAGATCGTTGAGGGTACGGTGTAATCTAGATCTTATTCTGAGTTTTCGGTTTCGTCGTCTTCCGTGAGACCTATGCTTCCGTTTAGTGTTTGGGCGGATTGAAAATACATTAATATTAGTTGACGTCGAGGAAATGTTTCCTTGTCCATAAATTTGATCGTTTAGACCAAGGGGGTACGCAGTTTGGAGTTTTGTGATCCAGGCAAGTTCAGCTTGTAGTCGGCGTTTTTTAATTTCCGTTTTACTAAGATTTTTAAGTTTAGAAAAAGACTGAACCGGTGTAATAGTTATATCCGAAATGGAATGATTGTATTTAACGAAGTGATTATAAAGGAAATTTCTTTGTTTTTTGTGATGTGAGTTTCTTATCTGATACGAATGACTTCTAAAACGAGATTTTAAGGCCTGACCTGTTTCTCCAACATAATGGGCGCCACATCCCCTAGCGTTTCATGTTATAACATAAATGACATCTTGGTACGATCAATCGATGTCGTTTTCAATCTCAATTTTAAAAGTCTGCATGTTAACACTTGATTTAATTGTGGAATTGCAATTGATGAGCGGACACATACCGCATCTTTTCCCTTTGCACGTAGAAACTGCTGAGAACCCTCTATGTTTGTTGTTAAATGTAGAGCCTGCAGATGGAGAAGTAGGTGTAATACGTCTACGGGATTTAAATTTAAGAGGTGAAAGAAGTACTCTGGGTGAGGAAAAAAGTTTATTACTGTTAAAAGTCGATGATGGGAAAGTAACTGTAGTGATAGAGGGTAATCTCAAAGGAGCAAGTTTAATACGAGGCGACCTTAAAAATGCCATAGTGAGATGATCAAAGAAGGGTGAGTAGAGATCCTGCATGGAAGACACTACAACAAAGTCAAGTTAGAGAACCAAATGGAATTAAAACACTTCAAACATCGGGTCACGGGGAATTGTATTACCAACTCCACACTGCAACACGAAATAAGTGTAGATATAAAAGAAAGGAGGGGATCTCCCAACAACACTAGGTTGCAGCACCCACAGTAAAATCCAAAAACACCCATGCAAAAAACACAGAACAGATAACCACAGAAAGAGACGCAAAAGGGACAAGGAACACCAACTCACAACATAGAAACATGAAACATAAAAGACTACACATAAACCAACGAGACCAATGGGCAACCGGTGCCGACTTAGGACGGCCATCTGCCACGTAAATAGCAGACGGTGTGGTTATCCTGGATTACGTGCGCACAACCCTTCCACTATTCCGATTTCCAAGAGGTCTCGAAGAACGCACAATTATGGTGTAAAACAACCTCCTCACTGTCAGATGACCACACACAAACAAGACCGTAAAACACAAGGGTCCAAGCAACACAGATGAATATGTAAATGGATATAAAAAGAGGACGTGCGTAATACAGTCCGTGCTCTGCCGGCTGTAGCGAGCTCATATATGTTATCACCCGAGGAGTCCGACTGACATTCAGAGAGGACAGGTGGTCGGGGCCCTGTCTTCTCTAAAGAGGTTTGGACAGGGCCCGTCATGGAGTCCCGTCGTCACAGTCAGTCAGAGTGCAAGTTTAAAGAATGCGCTCGTACAAGACTGTATATTGGTCAAGTACCAAGCTTAGTGTCCGTCTGGTAACATTAGGATCATATCCACGGTATAAAAGGCGTTTGATGACTCTGACACATTTGCTGTCTACCTTTGATCCTTCTTATTTTGTTGATTATGTCACCATAAAATGCAGGTTTTGAAATACCTAAAGTAATATACTCCGTTGCTTGTATGGGTCCGAATTTCAAAAGAAGTTGATCATAATTTTTGTAAAATTTCCAGAAAGTCTTTACTAGTTTGTGAAAGCGAAAACCTTGACCTAAAAGTTTCTTTGTAATTTGTAGATTTCTATTATGAAAATCCAAAACATCAGTACATGCTCTAGCATACCGGATGAGCTGTGAAATGTAGATACCGTATGACGGTAATCTACGGACATCACCGTCAAGCCAGGGGAAATTTACTATGTTGAATCCAAAATCATCTCGTTTGTCATATACACTTGTATGAATTTCTCCATTGACAATTTTGATATTTAGGTCCAAAAATGGTGTTTCAGTGTCTTTAAAGTTTGCCTTGTTTAGAGTCAATTCTTGTGGATAAATAACATCTTTATACTTTTCAAAAACAGGATTATCGATAGTAAGAATATCATCCAGGTACCTGGAAGTACCAATGAAGCATTTCACATCATCATGTTTTCTTTGCTTTTGAAGATTTTGAATAAATTCCTTTTGATATGTGTATAAAAATAAATCTGCAACAAGAGGCGCACAATTTGTACCCATAGGAATCCCTACAACCTGCTTGTAGAGATTCTCACCAAATCTTACGTAAATGTTGTCCAAGAGGAAGGACAAGGCACTACACAGGTCGCTACATGTCCATGATTTGTATGATTTGTATTCTGTAGCGGAAAAAAACCCCTTTGATTCAGATGTACAAATATAAATTTTCCCCTCTCGATTATAGCACCATTTAATGAGTTTGGACAATTGATCATTGATCTTGTCGTGAGGAAGCGTGGTGTACATATTTGAAAAATCGTATGAAGCAATCGTATTGGCTTGAAAATTTCTAGATTTTATCTTGTCAATTACATCCCCGGAATTTTTTATAGACCAAAATAAATTAACATCATTCCTGTTAAGAACAGTTTCACAATATTTTGCAACATGTTCCTTTACCGCCGTGAGGGCTGACGTCAGATGTCTAGACAACCTTTTAGTTGAGCAATTGCTAGAATTAGCAATGTATCTAAATTTGTAAGGAGATTTGTGCAGTTTTGGTATGCAGTATATTGTAGGAAGATTCAATTTAGAAATAGGGATGTTGAATGAAGAAATTTCACTGCTATGTTTGCTCAAAATGTTAGGGACACTTTCATTGCTTTTGATATAAGTATTTGTAGACGAAAGTTCCGAAACTAAAGTTGATATATAGTAAAGTTTTCATATGATTATGGTGTTGTTGGCTGCTTTATCTGCAGGAGCGAAGACAAATTTTTCATGTAAATTACGTAATTTGGATTTAAAATACCTTTCAGATCTAGAACTTGGATTTTCAAAAAGATGAGGATTTTTGTGGAAGTTGTCTATTCGAATGTCAGTAATGTCCAAAATGAGGTTTTTCCAGTCATTCAGAGAATGCGATTCGACTCCTTCCGATTTACACCATCGTTTGGTATAGTTATCTAAGGCTTCCTTTAGTACTTCGCGACATTTAATGAAATCTATCTTGGATGGGATTCTATACTTAGGTCCTTTTTTGAGAAGACCACGGAGCTGCCTGTCTTGGATAATTGAAAAGTCACCTGTAATAATATGACCAGCTGGTTTATATAGATATTCAGATGTTGCACATTCTCAAGAAGCAGGACATGATTCAAGTATTTTAGGATCTGATGTAACTTTGTTGTAGTTAAAAACGAAATTTCGAATAGGTCTCTTATATTTGTAACAAATAAGAGGAGGTTCTAAATTTTCAAAATATTGAGGAATAGCACTTTGTACACGATGATCCCGAAAAATATTAGAGATGTTAAGAAGATCGAATCCTTTGTTAATAAATGAAATTTTTAAGAATCGTTTTTTAGGTGGGATGTTTTTAACAACTGGATAAAGTTTATTCTGTGCGAATGCAACAATGATATTAAGTCTGAATCAATCAGTATTTCTTAAGAATGCAACCAGTGCTTCATCCAAGATAGATTTCAATTGAACTGCTGGAATTGATGAGAGAGCATGAAGCAGTTCATGTCTGCCGCCGTTGCGAGCAATGATCAGAAGATCGTTGAGGGTACGGTGTAATCTAGATCTTATTCTGAGTTTTCGGTTTCGTCGTCTTCCGTGAGACCTATGCTTCCGTTTAGTGTTTGGGCGGATTGAAAATACATTAATATTAGTTGACGTCGAGGAAATGTTTCCTTGTCCATAAATTTGATCGTTTAGACCAAGGGGGTACGCAGTTTGGAGTTTTGTGATCCAGGCAAGTTCAGCTTGTAGTCGGCGTTTTTTAATTTCCGTTTTACTAAGATTTTTAAGTTTAGAAAAAGACTGAACCGGTGTAATAGTTATATCCGAAATGGAATGATTGTATTTAACGAAGTGATTATAAAGGAAATTTCTTTGTTTTTTGTGATGTGAGTTTCTTATCTGATACGAATGACTTCTAAAACGAGATTTTAAGGCCTGACCTGTTTCTCCAACATAATGGGCGCCACATCCCCTAGCGTTTCATGTTATAACATAAATGACATCTTGGTACGATCAATCGATGTCGTTTTCAATCTCAATTTTAAAAGTCTGCATGTTAACACTTGATTTAATTGTGGAATTGCAATTGATGAGCGGACACATACCGCATCTTTTCCCTTTGCACGTAGAAACTGCTGAGAACCCTCTATGTTTGTTGTTAAATGTAGAGCCTGCAGATGGAGAAGTAGGTGTAATACGTCTACGGGATTTAAATTTAAGAGGTGAAAGAAGTACTCTGGGTGAGGAAAAAAGTTTATTACTGTTAAAAGTCGATGATGGGAAAGTAACTGTAGTGATAGAGGGTAATCTCAAAGGAGCAAGTTTAATACGAGGCGACCTTAAAAATGCCATAGTGAGATGATCAAAGAAGGGTGAGTAGAGATCCTGCATGGAAGACACTACAACAAAGTCAAGTTAGAGAACCAAATGGAATTAAAACACTTCAAACATCGGGTCACGGGGAATTGTATTACCAACTCCACACTGCAACACGAAATAAGTGTAGATATAAAAGAAAGGAGGGGATCTCCCAACAACACTAGGTTGCAGCACCCACAGTAAAATCCAAAAACACCCATGCAAAAAACACAGAACAGATAACCACAGAAAGAGACGCAAAAGGGACAAGGAACACCAACTCACAACATAGAAACATGAAACATAAAAGACTACACATAAACCAACGAGACCAATGGGCAACCGGTGCCGACTTAGGACGGCCATCTGCCACGTAAATAGCAGACGGTGTGGTTATCCTGGATTACGTGCGCACAACCCTTCCACTATTCCGATTTCCAAGAGGTCTCGAAGAACGCACAATTATGGTGTAAAACAACCTCCTCACTGTCAGATGACCACACACAAACAAGACCGTAAAACACAAGGGTCCAAGCAACACAGATGAATATGTAAATGGATATAAAAAGAGGACGTGCGTAATACAGTCCGTGCTCTGCCGGCTGTAGCGAGCTCATATATGTTATCACCCGAGGAGTCCGACTGACATTCAGAGAGGACAGGTGGTCGGGGCCCTGTCTTCTCTAAAGAGGTTTGGACAGGGCCCGTCATGGAGTCCCGTCGTCACAGTCAGTCAGAGTGCAAGTTTAAAGAATGCGCTCGTACAAGACTGTATATTGGTCAAGTACCAAGCTTAGTGTCCGTCTGGTAACATTAGGATCATATCCACGGTATAAAAGGCGTTTGATGACTCTGACACATTTTCGATACATATGCTGTCTACCTTTGATCCTTCTTATTTTGTTAATTATGTCACCATAAAATGCAGGTTGTGAAATACCTAAAGTAATATACTCCGTTGCTTGTATGGGTCCGAATTTCAAAAGAAGTTGATCATAATTTTTGTAAAATTTCCAGAAAGTCTTTACTAGTTTGTGAAAGCGAAAACCTTGACCTAAAAGTTTCTTTGTAATTTGTAGATTTCTATTATGAAAATCCAAAACATCAGTACATGCTCTAGCATACCGGATGAGCTGTGAAATTTAGATACCATAGGACGGTAATCTAGGAACATCACCGTCAAGTCAGGGGAAATTTACTATGTTCATTCCAAAATCATTTCTTTTGTCATACACACTTGTATGGATCTCTCCATTGACAAGTTTGATATTTAGGTCCAAAAACGGTGTTTCTGTGTTTGAAACGTTTGCCTTGTTTAGAATCAATTCTTGTGGATAAATAACATTTTTATACTTTTCAAAAACAGGATTGTCGATAGTAAGAATATCATCCAGGTACCTAGAAGTACCAATGATGCATTTCACATCATCATTTTTTCTTTGTTTTTGAAGATTTTGGATAAATCCCTTTTCATACGTGTATAAAAATAAATCTGCAACAAGAGGCGCATAATTAGTACCCATTGGAATCCCTATAACCTGCTTGTAGAGTTTCTCACCAAATCTTACATAAATATTTTCCAAAAGGAAGGACAAGGCAATACACAGGTCACCACATGTCCACGATTTGTAATCTGTGGCGGAAAAGAAACCCTTCGATTCAGAAGTACAAATGTAAGTTTCCCCCTCTCGATCAAAACACCATTTAATGAGTTTGGACAGTCGAGCATTAATTTTGTCGTGAGGAAGCGTGGTGTACATATTAGAAAAGTATAATAAAGTATTATAAAATATAAGAAACACTGACTGATTCAGACTTAATATCATTGTCTCATTCGCGCAGTATAAACTTTACCCTATTGTGAAAAACACCTCACCTAAAAGACGATTCATAAAAATCCCGTTTATTAACAAAGGTATTGATCTGCTAAACATCTCTAATAATTTTCGGGATCATCGCGTACAAAGTACCATTCCTCAATATTTTGAAAATTTAGAGCCACCTCTTATTTGTTATAAGTACAAGAAACCTATTCGAAACTTTGTTTTTAACTATAATAAAGTTACATCGGATCCTGACATACTTGAATGTGTCCTGCTACTTGAGAATGTGCAATTACTAAATATCTCTACAAACCAGCTGGCCATGTTGTTACATGTGACTTTTCAATTATCCAAGACAGACAGCTCCGTGGTCTTCTTAAAAAAGGACCTTAGTATAGAATCCCATCCAAGATAGATTTTGTCAAATGCAGTGAGGTGCTAACGGAAGCCTTAGATAATTATACGAAAAGATGGTGTAAATCAGAAGGAGTCGAACCGCATGCTCTGAATGACTGGAAAAACGTCATTTTAGATATAATGGATATTCGAATAGATAACTTCAATAAAAACCCTCATCTTTTTCAAAATCCACGTTCCAAATCAGAAAGAGATTTCAAATCCAAACTAAGTAAATTACATGAAAAAGATGTCTTTGCACCAGCTGATAAAGCAGCCAACAACACCATTATCATTTGATTTGGTTTATGAACTTTCGTCTACTAAAACATATATCAAAAGCAATGAAAGTGCATCTAACATTTTAAGCAAGCATAACAGTGAAATGTCTTCATTCAATATCTCTATTTCTAAATTGGATCTCCCAACACTATATTGCATACCGAAACTGCACAAGTCTCCTTACAAATTTCCATTTATTGCTAATTCTAGTAACTGCTCCACTACCATTTTGTCTAGTATCTGAAATCAAATCTCGGCTTCAAAAATATTGTTTGACAGTGTATTCTCGCAGTGGTATCAACCAGATGTGGATTTTAAAGAATTCGAAGGAACTTTTAGAACATCTGAAATCCTCTCATTTTAGTAGAGTCCATTCGATCAAAGCCTTTGATTTTTCGACACTTTACACTACAATTCCACATTCTAAATTGAAAGAAAGACTCGCAAAAATTATAAGTAATGCGTTTACAAGTAAGAACGGTAATCGCAAATACAAATTTATTGTTGTTAACTATGACAAAACCTACTTTGTAAAAGAAAAGTCCAATTCTGAAAATAAGTACACTGAAACAGACATTATTCAGATGTTAAACTTTCTGATCGACAACATTTTTGAGGTGTTTGGAGGAAAGGTCTTCCAGCAAATTGTCGGAATTCCAATGGGGACTAATTGTGCCCCACTCCTTGCCGACATTTTCCTTTACTCGTACGAAGCTGAATTCATTCAATCTCTGGTCTCTGAAGGGAAAAGATACTTAGCTTCTGACTTTAACTTCACTTACAGATACATAGACGATGTGTTGTCCATCAATAATCCAAAATTCGCGGATTACCTGAGCAGTATCTATCCTTCGGAGCTTGAAGTCAAAGAAACCACAGAGACAAATAATTCAGCATCCTATTTGGACATAATGTTGTCCTACGACACTGATGGTCAAATGAACACCTCACTCTATGACAAACGTGACGACTTCAATTTCAGCATTACAAACTTTCCTTTTCTGAGTAGCAACATCCCTTCATCGCCTGCTTATGGCGTGTTCATATCTCAGTTGATACGCTATGCCAGAGCAAGTACCAAATATACGGATTTTGTTCTGAGAGCTAGGCGTCTTTCAGATAAGCTTCTCAGTCAGGGATATGTTTGTGACCGACTAACATCGTCACTGAGGAAGTTCTACGGTCGATATGGGGAACTCGTCATACACTATGATGTTCCACTCTCAAGAATGGTGGATGATATTCTGTCATAGACCATTTGAACCATCCAACCAAAGATTGTACTCTTATATCTTCCAAAATGGAAGTAACCGGATGTGACAGTTCTACCGAATTGAAGCGACGGGTGTTGCATGCAAGCAGGAGATGCTTACTCTTCCTGGGCACCTGGTCTCACTCCCCTATCGGGAGTTCTTTTCTTTTCATATGGTGGAGGTTTTTGTTTGTTTGCTTTGGTTCCTGTTTTGTCGTGATTTTGTATGCCTTCGGTTTCTGATTTTTGAATTATCGATTTTGTGCTGTATACAGGGATATGGTCATTATCCATATTTGTCATCTGACGTCAGCACTTACTGCTATTAAAGAACACATAACTAGATATTGTGAAACGGTTCTAAACAGGAACGATGTAAATTTATTTTTGTCTATTAAGAATTCAGGGGATGTGATTGACAAAATGAAATCTGGGAATTTCCAAGCCAATACGATTTCTTCATACGACTTCTCTAATATGTACACCACACTTCCTCATGACAAAATTAATGATCGATTATCTAATCTCATTAAATGGTGTTTTGATCGAGAGCGAAAAACTTACATTTGTACATCTGAATCGAAGGGTTTCTTTTCTTCGACAGACTACAAATCATGGACATGTATTGACCTGTGTAATGCCTTGTCCTTCCTCTTGGACAATATTTATGTTAGATTTGGTGAGGATCTATACAAGCACGTTGTAGGAATTCCTATGGGTACCAACTGTGCGCCTCTTGTTGCAGATTTATTTTTATACACTTATGAAAAAGAATTTATCCAAAATCTTCAAAAGCAAAGAAAATTTGATGATCTGAAATGTTTCAATAATACTTCTAGGTATCTGGATGATATTCTAACCATTGACAATCCTGCTTTTGAATTATATAAGAATGAAATTTATCCACAAGAATAAACACTTAACGTATCCGATGTACAAATGGAGATCTCGCTGACGGCTCGTCCATTTAAACTGTGTTAAAATGATCTCGGTAGTATTCGACAGTGTCTCGATAGTTTCCGTGGCTTAGATATGGGTTGGCATGTTGACCTTTGATGTTGGAAACAAACTTTTATGTTGAATTATGTTATATCTAGGTAAAGATATGCCATATTAAGGCAAACCTTTCAAATACAGAAACACCGTTTTTAGACCTAAATATCAAAATTATAAACGGAAAGATTCATACAAGTGTATATGACAAAAGGGATGATTTTGGATTCAACATAGTAAATCTCCCCTGGCTTGACGGTAATGTTCCTAGATTACCGTAATACGGCATTTACATATAACAGCTCATCCGGTACGCTAGAGCATGTACTGATATTTTGGATATTAACAAATTGCCAAAAAACTTTTAGGTCAAGGTTTCCGCTTTCATAAACTAGTTAAGACTTTCTGGAAATTTTAAAAAAATTACAGTCAACTTCTTTTGAAATTCGGATCTATACACGCAACAGAGTACATTACTCGTAAAAAGTTCCCCGCGAGGGGTTTGACAGTAAGTG
Source organism: Pinctada fucata (assembly GCA_028142955.1). Lineage (NCBI taxonomy): Eukaryota > Metazoa > Mollusca > Bivalvia > Pterioida > Pteriidae > Pinctada > Pinctada fucata. The sequence continues at coordinate 39,700,397 of AP027113.1, read as the reverse complement.
TTTTGAATATACTTCCCTGACATTGTCGCCATAGCACTTTCTATATAGACATAGCGTCAGACAGTGCATGAATTTTATATATTTTCATTTCCATGCTTCATTAACATCGACGGCGGGTGCGGCTAGCCAACAGGGGATGCTTACTCCTCCCGGGCACCTGGTCCCACCCCTAGCTTGCTAGGGGTCCGTCGATGTTTAGTTTTGTGCTCTATTGTGAGGGCTGTTGAGATTATCGTCAGGATCTTCTTTAACTCATTTGGGTATTACACAACCTGTCTTTTATGGTGATATGATATACAAAATAAGAAGGATCAAAGGTAGGCAGCATAACCATCGAAAATGCGTCAGAATCATCAAACGCCTTTTATACCATGGATACAATCCTAATGTCACCAGACGGACACTAGGCTTGGTACTTGACCAATCTACAGTCTTGTAGAAGCGCATCCTTGAGACTTGCACTCTGTCTGTGGCGACGGGACTCCATGACGGGCCCTGTCCAAACCCTTTAGAGAAGACAGGGCCCCGACCACCTGTCCTCTCTGAATGTCAGTCGGACTCCTCGGGTGATTACATACATGACCTCGCTACAGCCGGCAGAGCACAGACTGTATTACGCTTGCCCTCTTTTTATATCGCTTTACATATTCATCTGTATTTCTGGGGCATCTACGTTTCGCGGTCTTGTTTGTGTGTGGTCATCTGACAGTGAGGAGGTTGTTTTACACCACAATTGTGCATTCTTCGAGACCTCTGGGTAATCGGAAAAGTGGGAGGGTTGTGCGCACGTAATTCAGGATAACCATACCTTCTGCTATATCCGTAGCAGATGGCCGTCCTAAGTCGGCACCGGTTGCCCATTGGTCTCGTTGGTTTATGTGTAGTCCTTTGTGTTTGATGTTTCTGTGTTGTGCGTTGACGTTCCTTGTCCCTTACGCGTCTCTTTGTGCTTGTCTTGGGTGTTTTGCTGTGGGTGCTACAACCTGGTGTTGTTGGAGATCCCCTCCTTTGTTTTCTAGGAAATTGTTGGAATTCCAATGGGGACCAATTGTGCCCCACTCCTTGCCGACATTTTCCTTTACTCGTACGAAGCTGAATTCATTCAATCTTTGGTCTCTGAAGAGAAAAGATACTTAGATTCTGACTTCAATTTCACTTACAGATACATAGACGATGTGCTGTCCATCAATAATCAACATTTGCGGATTACCTCAACAGCATCTATCCTTCGGAGCTTGAAGTCAAAGAAACTACCGAGACAAATAATTCAGCATCCTATTTGGCATTAATATTGTCCTACGACACTGATGGTCACATGAACACCTCGCTCTATGACAAACGCGACAACTTCAATTTCAGCATTACAAACTTTCCTTTTCTGAGTAGCAACATCCCTTCATCACCTGCTTATGGCGTGTTCATATCTCAGTTGAAACGCTATGCCAGAGCAACCACCAAATTTTGCAAGCTCCGGATTTTGTTTTGAGAGCTAGGCGTCTTTCAGATAAGCTTCTCAGTCAGGGATATGTTTGTGACCGACTAACATCGTCAATGAGGAAGTTCTATGGTCGATATGTGGAACTCGTCATACACTATGATGTCCCACTCTCCAGAATGGTGGGTGATATTCTGTCATAGACAATTTGAACCATCCAACCAAAGATTGTACTCTATGTCTTCCGAAATGGAAGAAAGGAGGGGATCTCCAACAACACCTAGTTGCAGCATCAACAGCAACCTCCCAAACACCCACTGTAATGAGTTAAAGAAGATCCTGACGATAATCTCAACAACACTCACAATAGAGCACGAAATTAAACATCGACGGACCCCTAGCAAGCTAGAGGTGGGACCAGGTGCCCGGGAGGAGTAAGCATCCCCTGTTGGCTAGCCGCACCCGCCGTCGATGTCCATGCACGAAAATGAAAATATAAAAAATGCATTTGCTGTCTGAGGCCATATCTATATAGAAAGTGCTATTGCGACAATGTCAGGGGAAAATATTCAAAACACTTACTGTCAAACCCCCCGCGGGGAACCCCCTTACGAGCTCCACACGGCAAAGGGCATAAGTGTGACACAAATGAGTTAAAGAAGATCCTGACGATAATCTCAACAGCACTCACAATAGAGCAACAAATTGAGCATCGACGGACCCCTAGCAAGCTAGAGGTGGGATCAGGTGCCCGGGAGGAGTAAGCATCCCCTGTTGGCTAGCCGCACCCGCCGTCGATGTCAATGAAGCATGGAAATGAAAATATATATAATTCATGCACTGTCTGACGTTATGTCTATATAGAAAGTGCTATGGCGACAATGTCAGGGAAGTATATTCAAAACACTTACTGTCAAACCCCTCGCGGGGAACTTTTTTACGAGCTCCACACGGCAAAGGGCATAAGTGTGACACAAATGAGTTAAAGAAGATCCTGACGATAATCTCAACAACACTCACAATAGAGCACGAAATTAAACATCGACGGACCCCTAGCAAGCTAGAGGTGGGACCAGGTGCCCGGGAGGAGTAAGCATCCCCTGTTGGCTAGCCGCACCCGCCGTCGATGTCCATGCACGAAAATGAAAATATAAAAAATGCATTTGCTGTCTGAGGCCATATCTATATAGAAAGTGCTATTGCGACAATGTCAGGGGAAAATATTCAAAACACTTACTGTCAAACCCCCCGCGGGGAACCCCCTTACGAGCTCCACACGGCAAAGGGCATAAGTGTGACACAAATGAGTTAAAGAAGATCCTGACGATAATCTCAACAGCACTCACAATAGAGCAACAAATTGAGCATCGACGGACCCCTAGCAAGCTAGAGGTGGGATCAGGTGCCCGGGAGGAGTAAGCATCCCCTGTTGGCTAGCCGCACCCGCCGTCGATGTCAATGAAGCATGGAAATGAAAATATATATAATTCATGCACTGTCTGACGTTATGTCTATATAGAAAGTGCTATGGCGACAATGTCAGGGAAGTATATTCAAAACACTTACTGTCAAACCCCTCGCGGGGAACTTTTTTACGAGCTCCACACGGCAAAGGGCATAAGTGTGACACAAATGAGTTAAAGAAGATCCTGACGATAATCTCAACAACACTCACAATAGAGCACGAAATTAAACATCGACGGACCCCTAGCAAGCTAGAGGTGGGACCAGGTGCCCGGGAGGAGTAAGCATCCCCTGTTGGCTAGCCGCACCCGCCGTCGATGTCCATGCACGAAAATGAAAATATAAAAAATGCATTTGCTGTCTGAGGCCATATCTATATAGAAAGTGCTATTGCGACAATGTCAGGGGAAAATATTCAAAACACTTACTGTCAAACCCCCCGCGGGGAACCCCCTTACGAGCTCCACACGGCAAAGGGCATAAGTGTGACACAAATGAGTTAAAGAAGATCCTGACGATAATCTCAACAGCACTCACAATAGAGCAACAAATTGAGCATCGACGGACCCCTAGCAAGCTAGAGGTGGGATCAGGTGCCCGGGAGGAGTAAGCATCCCCTGTTGGCTAGCCGCACCCGCCGTCGATGTCCATGCACGAAAATGAAAATATAAAAAATGCATTTGCTGTCTGAGGCCATATCTATATAGAAAGTGCTATTGCGACAATGTCAGGGGAAAATATTCAAAACACTTACTGTCAAACCCCCCGCGGGGAACCCCCTTACGAGCTCCACACGGCAAAGGGCATAAGTGTGACACAAATGAGTTAAAGAAGATCCTGACGATAATCTCAACAGCACTCACAATAGAGCAACAAATTGAGCATCGACGGACCCCTAGCAAGCTAGAGGTGGGATCAGGTGCCCGGGAGGAGTAAGCATCCCCTGTTGGCTAGCCGCACCCGCCGTCGATGTCCATGCACGAAAATGAAAATATAAAAAATGCATTTGCTGTCTGAGGCCATATCTATATAGAAAGTGCTATTGCGACAAAAATGACACGCACAGAAAGAGACGCAGTAGTACAATGAACGTCAAATCACAAAAACATAAAACACAAATGACAACACATAAACCAACGAGACCAATGGGCAGTAACCGGATAAGACAGTTCTACCGAATTGAAGCGGCGGGTGTTGCATGCAAGCAGGAGATGCTTACTCTTCCTGGGCACCTGGTCTCACTCCCATATCGTGACTTCGCTTCTTTTTTTATATGGTGGATGTTTTTGTTTGTTTGCTTCGGTTCCTGTTTTATCCAGATTTTGTTTGCCTTCGGTTTCTGAATTATCGATTTTGTGCTGTATACAGGGATATTGTCATTATCCATATTTGTCATTTATCTTTTTTATCGCTCGGAGTATCAGGGGCGAAAATGTAATAGTTGTATACGTTCTTGTTTGTGTCAATGTTTTGTTGTTGATGTAAATAAAAATTACATTGATCATTTATGTCCGGTCTGTCTTATTAACGCTTAGCATTAGTTAACATGCCGTCACAGTCAATAACGTTAGTGTGATGATGACGCAACGTTTCATGGCGACGTCAAGTTATTGTTACTACATCTCATCTTTGAAATTACACGGACGAGCCATTTTTTGACCAACTTTAATAAACTAAACTTTTTTTAGAATCAGTACACTTAATACTAAATAAGGAAAATACATAGGGCCGATTTTGATGGTTTCCGCACCTACTCCTTTAACGTATGACAAAAGGCCATTGTAATTAAATATTTTGTTTTCCGTCCCGAACTTTTTCTGAAAGATAATACTCCCCGTCCCGCTAGGCAAGACTGATCAAAATCAAGAAATTTGGAACATTAAAAATAGCATGAAAGTGTGTTGAATACTTGTGATTTTATCTTCAGCATGAAGCTACAATCTCCTGAAATAAATTATAATGTAAATATTTCTTGATCATTTTTACCTCAAAATGCACGAGTGCGTGGGGTTTTCTCTAAGCGATTCTCCTAAAAGGTATCCACCAGCGGACGTAGAACACACAAAAAAATGAATTGCAAGCGATATAAGTCCCCTACTGGCATTAATACATGTCCTTCAACTCTGTCCTGACCTGTACTTACACCAAAAGATGAATCCAACATCAATATAAGTTCAATATATGTATTAGAAAAGGGTCTTGAAAACAGGAAATTTTAATGCAATTTGCTATGAGGCCATACCTTTTGTAAGAAGAAATAAATCAAACCCAACTTATTCTTTATCATACCAGAACGTATGTGCTTACCAAAAATCAGCTCAATATCTACAACAACAGGTATGAAAAGGCTGGAAACTGAGAAGTTCATGTAATTTGCTAAGTCCAAGGGCAATAACTCCTGTAGAAATTGGTCAATCACATTGAACAAAGGAGGGGATCTCAAACAACACCAGGTTGCAGCACCCCCAGCAAAACCCCAACACACCCAATGCAAAAACACAGAGCAGACAAGCACGGAAAGACACACAAAAGGGACAAGGAACGTCAACGCACAACACAGAAACTTCAAACACAAAGGACTACACATAAACCAACGAGACCAATGGTCAATTGAAACACGAACTTGATTTGTATCACACTGAGATATATTCACATGCCAAAAATGGTTTCAATACCTGCAATAGTATGGAAGTCTGGAAAACAGAGAATTTCATGACAGTTGCTAAGAGTAAGGGCCATAACTCTTGTGAAAATAGGTCAATCGTACCAAACTGGAACTTGATCTGTATTACACTAAGATGTAATCACATATAAAAAATTATTTCAATATCTACAACAACAGCCGAGAAAAGTCTGGAAAACTGAGAATTTCATGAAAGTCCAGGGGCCATAACTCCTGTAAAAATAGGTCCATCGGAACCAAACTCAGACTTGAGCTGTATAACACTAAAATGTATTCACATATAAAAGTATTTCAATATCTGCGAAGAAAAGTCCGGAAACCTAGGAATTTCATGAAATTTGCTAAGTCAAGGGGCCATAACTCTTGTAAAAATATGTGAATCAAAACCAAACTCTAACTTGATCTGTATCACATTGAGATAGACTCACATACCAAAAAATGAGTTCAATATATGCACCGACAGCGAAAAAAGTCTGGAAAACTAAAGTGTGACGGACAGACGGACGGACAAACGGGGCGGAAACTACAATTCCCCTCCGGCGAGCCGGTAGGGGACTAATAACAAAATGGTAAGCCATGGAAACTAATCTGTGCTGAACACAATAAAATCCAACTAGGAAGTATAAATTCAGAACTCAACAATTGACACCTGCATACTCTTTGCTGCTTGGGAGGGGCCATGACTTCAGGTTGAGTAAATGAGTAGCTCTTAAAACTTTATTTCAGTTTCAAATCTGGCTCTTAATGCTGTTATGAAACCCTGACTAATATCTGATATGTAAGACATTGTAGCATTTCCATGCAATTTAATGCCTTCATACTCACTGGATGTCAGAACCTCAGGTAATTCAGACTTTCGGGGTGCGCAGCTCTAATTCATTTCACTGGCGCCACCTACAACGTATTGCGTTTTTACAATAGAGTTATATGGAGATTTAATTATGCAAATTCGACAATATTATGGTCGTTACTGCATATTTTCAAATGAAACTTTTTATGGCTCCTTTTTTCCTCAGTCTAAACCCTTCCGAATAAATTTTACGTTTTCAATAAAATTTATTTTCAGGGACACTGTATTTTTTAAAGAATACAGTAGTCATTGCTGCATAAATCCATTTTGGTAGCGCCATCTACATTGAAGTTATTTACAAATGGACTTAGATCTACATATCCATAGAGCTAGTATTCATATTTCTTTTGGTTGTCCCCGTCTGATCCAACTCTTTTATGTCTCATTCACCGTCGACATGTTAGCAATCTCCTCCTGCTCGCAAATTCAGCATCAATAGAGCTTTTTCAAGTAGATATGCCCCGCCGACTTTTTGAAACGTGCCCGCACGTAATGTGATTGGGGTAAAGTCAAAAATGAATAGGCGTTTAACATAGGTAATCAACATGCAATGTAATTATTAACCACTAGGCCTATAGGTCCTTCCTGTTACATTTAGGTTAGGGTTGCGACTACAGGGAGATAACTCTATTTTCATATAACGTAATATTTGAAACCGACATGGACGATAAATGGTATAAGCTCGAAACCGAAATGGACGATAAATGGTATAAGCTCAGTATGATGTGTTATTTCAGAAAAAAAAATACTCCTTGAAATTTTCATTGCTTTATGGGTATTTGAAAAATGCATATTTTTCAATAAAAAATCGACAAAAAAAGGAAAAAAATTTTCGCACAAGTTCTGCCTCTTAAGATTCAAACATCAGAATATATATTATTCATTATACTCTTTAATAATGTGAGAATTAGAAATTCGAACTTCTAGTAAATCTCTATGTTGTTGGGTCAAAATGTTGATTTTTTAACAAATTATTGTGCTATTTATAGAAACAGTCATTTTGCTCAAAAACGAATTCTGGTACATATTGGTTTGACTGCTTCAGCAATTTTACAATAGCTCTATACATAGAGAAAAAAATTGTGTGTCTGGCGACCTTCTAGCTATTAGTAAAAGTAACGTGTTTTTGCCACGGCAACCAACAAAATTGTATTTATAAGAAAATACACTCCTTAGAACTATTTATTTTATCAGATTTTTTTCAAAATAGGCTTTAATTTATACACAAGCTATAAGAATCCAGAGAAATAAGGGTATGTATGACTTTTTGAAATTTCATGCATTGCAGAGGTATGAAAAGGTATGATATGGTATTCTCTAAAATGACGAAAATGTTAAAATAGGCCAAAAGTGGACGTTTATAGCCAAAAAAGAGACGGGCAAATTATGATTTTTTGGTCTGAATAGTTTGAGGAGATGTTCCTCTACATGTTGACATATCCATCTTTCTTCTAACTCATTTCTATGAAAAGTCGCCACCCTGACCTTAATTATGTTCATATATGATGATTGTACTCTATGTCTTCCGAAATGGAAGTAACCGGATGTAACAGTTCTACCGAATTGAAGCGGCGGGTGTTGCATGCAAGCAGGAGATGCTTACTCTTCCAAGGCACCTGGTCTCACTCCCATATCGGGAGTTCGCTTCTTTTCATGTGGTGGAGGTTTTTGTTTATTTGCTTTGGTTCCTGTTTTATCCTGATTTTGTACGCCTTCGGTTTCTGATTTTCTGAATTGTCGATTTTGTGCTGTGTACAGGGATATGACCATTATCCATATTTGTCATACTACCCATCGCCTCTCTATGCGTCCGTCTCATCCCGAGAGAGGCTGCTAGAAGAGGAATTTTGCTTTAATTTACCACTGATGGTCTAATTCTCTGTATTATGCTTCCAGTAACTATCTAGACGACCGACCCAACTTAACCCAGAGAGACTGCTGGTAGGGAAGTCATTAATAATTTTGTTTATTGTGTGTGTGAGGGTGTGTGTGTTTGTGTAATTCACGTTAAGGTCGCCTGCGAAGCAGGCGATACATGCGTTCTTCGGAATGATTTTTTTTATGTAAATTAAATTTTAAAAGGAATAGAGCAAATCCAGTCTGTGCGAAACGTTGCGGACCGTCGGATCTGTCCTGTAAAATTATAACCGGTACGATTCATATCATTAGTTATTTCGGACCTAATGTCCGATATCAGTTTAAATCTTATACTCCCCAAATCGACATCAGGCATCGAGAGACAGTGGAAATAACGAAAAAATGAATTGAAAAAAAGGTATTTATTTGAATTTTTTGGAGCATCAAAGACCTAATGTGGGCTAAACTTAAATACGTCGAGGGAGCGATCCCTGGAAAACCGTTGAAACGGAAAATATCTGACAGTTAACAAAATGAAAGGAAACGTTTTTACGAGAAAAACAGACCGGAGAGAAAGTTGGTCCATGCTGTAAATTATCAGGTTTTAAATATTGCTATTGAATTTAAAGACGTTAAACATTTCATCATCATGGAAGGTCGGTCGTCCTTGGTAAGAGTACGACCCGGACAAGAATATGACTTGTACTCTTTGCACTTCGTATTAAAAATCGCATGAAATTAAAAGAAATCCAAAAGTTAAAGTCAATCCATTTGTGGATGGTTGCACCAATTTCAGGTCGAGTGCAGTAACTGATCACGAATCTTCAGTTAATCATAAAATGGCAGAGAATGCTCAGAGAAAGAAGACAATGACAGAAAGTTAAGTAATGCAAACCCAAACAGGAAGGCCCATCTCGTTGCTTAATATTTCGGAAAAAGATAAGATGAACGTTCTCGTCAGAAATGCCCATGCAGTAATTAAAAACAACCGACCCTTTAGAGATTACACATGGCTCTACAGGTTAGACATTGCCAAGAGTAAAAATTTAGGAGAGACACACCTAAATGATAAAGCTGCCTTCACATTTTTGCAATGTATTACAAAATCCTTTCAAATTGCCACCACCCAAATAATCAAAAACATGAAGTTTATCTCGTTTATGATGGATGGATCAACGGACATTGCCAGAAGTGAACAAGAAGCAATATATCTGTGTATGGCCAAAAATGGAGAGATTACGAAACAGTTTTTAGACACAGGGTATCTAGAAGCCACTACAGCAGCCGATCTGAAAGAGTTTCTCTTCAAAACCTGGGATGACCATTCCATTGATAAAAGTTTGATTACTTTCTTAAAAAAATAACATAATCATGTTCATGGAAATAGTGTAGTACACGTGTATTTGTTATCTATAATTTGAAAATATTTCAATATAAATTATTATCATGTTATAACCTATTGCATGACAAATATGGATAATGACCATATCCCTGTCTACAGTACAAAATCGATAATTCAGAAAATCAGAAACCGAAGGCATACAAAATCAGGATAAAACAAGAACCAAAGCAAACAAAAACAAAAACCTCCACCATATGAAAAGAAGCGAACTCCCGATATGAGAGTGAGACCAGGTGCCCACGAAGAGTAAGCATCTCCTGCTTGCATGCAACACCCGTCGCTTCAATTCGGTAGAACTGTCACATCCGGTTACTTCCATTTTGGAAGATATAGAGTACAATCTTTGGTTGGATGGTTCAAATGGTCTATGACAAAATATCATCCACCATTCTGGATAGTGGGACATCATAGTGTATGACGAGTTCCCCATATCGACCGTAGAACTTCCTCAGTGACGATGTTAGTCGGTCACAAACATATCCCTGACCGAGAAGCTTATCTGAAAGACGCCTAGCTCTCAGAACAAAATCCGTATATTTGGTACTTGCTCTGGCATAGCGTATCAACTGAGATATGAACACGCCATAAGCAGGCGATGAAGGGATGTTGCTACTCAGAAAAGGAAAGTTCGTAATGCTGAAATTGAAGTCGTCACGTTTGTCATAGAGTGAGGTGTTCATGTGACCATCAGTGTCGTAGGACAACATTATGTCCAAATAGGATGCTGAATTATTTGTTTCTGTAGTTTCTTTGACTTCAAGCTCCGAAGGATAGATACTGCTCAGGTAATCCGCGAATTTTGGATTATTGATGGACAACACATCGTCATGTCATAATAAATACATTGTATTGAGATTATCGTCAGAATCTTCTTTAACTCATTTGTGTCACACTTATGCCCTTTGCCGTGTGGAGCTCGTAAAAAAGTTCCCCGCGAGGGGTTTGACAGTAAGTGTTTTGAATATACTTCCCTGACATAGTCGCCATAGCATTTTCTACATAGACATAACGTCATACAGTGCATGCATTTTATATATTTTCATTTACTGCTTCATAAACATCGACGGCGGGTGCGGCTAGCCAACAGGGGATGCTTACTCCTCCCGGGCACCTGGTCCAACCTCTAGCTTGCTAAGGGTCCGTCGATGTATAATTTTGTGCTCTATTGTGAGTGCTGTTGAGATTATCGTCAGAATCTTCTTTAACTCATTTGTAAGATATTCAGTAGTAAGTTCTCACTCCCATATCGGGAGTTCGCTTCTTTTCATATGGTGGAGGTTTTTGTTTGGTTCCTGTTTTGTCCTGATTTTGTATGCCTTCGGTTTCTGATTTTTGAATTATCGATTTTGTGCTGTATACAGGGATATGGTCATTATCCATATTTGTCATTGCAGTTAGCATTTTTAGCTAACCTCGACGAAGTTGAGATGAGTTTATGTTATAACCCCGGTGTCTGCGTCCGCGTTCGGTTAAAGTTTTTGGGTAACTCAGTATCTGACAAAGTACTGATGCTACAGAACATCATCCACAATACATAGTGTACGACGATTTCCCCGTATCGACCGTAGGTCTTCCTCATTGCTAATGTTAGTCGATCATTAATGTATCCCTGATTAAGAAGCTTCATGTTGGTTTTTCGTTTGAAAGAAATTGGAGATGACAATATGACATTCAAACAGCAAAATTAAGAACAGGTTAATAGAGACTTGTATGTCCTACACCACCCATATAACTGTTCACCAAAACATGGAGACAAAATTACAATAAAACATCTTTATGTTGGTTTATAGATTGGAAAAAGTAGAGATCACAATGTGAAATTCATGCATCAAAATTTACTACAGGTAAGAACAGGTGTTTAACGTCTTCAAGTTCTTTATCATCATTTAAAGCAGGTAAATATTCAGCATGGACCATTCATGCACCTTTCGGATATTTAACCCTCGTCAGTGATCCTTTATCTAAACAATTCAATATAACCAAATTCTGTGAAAACTATGTCCTAAATATACCGAAAGACTAAGCAGGATGGCTGGGATATGATGCTACAGGACCCAGGTTTTAGGAATTTGAGAAAATTTTGTAAACAGAAATGTCCAAATGCGTTTGAAGAAACGACCAACCAAAATTGATCGAACTTGGTTCGATCAATTAGAAAAGGGATAGAGACAGGTATGACCCACACCACTCCAAATACTGTTGTACATAAAAATTAAGTCAAAAATTACAGTTTAACATCATCATCATGTTTGTTTATAGTTTTGGAAAATTTGGAGATGGCAATGTGACATTCCAACAGCAGAATTAACAACAGATATAGAGAGGGATAGGGACTGGTATGTCCCACATCCCACATATGTACTGTTTACAATAAAATGGAAACAAATTCATGATTGCTCATAGATTTGGAAAAAGTGGAGATGACAATGTGACATTCAAGCATCAAAATAAACAACAGATAAGTAAAGTGTAGAGGGAGAGAGACTGGTGTCCAACACTACTCATAATTTACTGTTTACCATATAAATGTAGACAAAATTACAATAACATCTTCATGTTGGATTATAGTTTTGAAAAATTGGAGATGACAATGTGACATTCAAACAGCAAAAGTAATAACAGGTAGGTAGAGGGATAGAAACTGGTATGCCCTACACCACTAATAATACTGTTTACAAAAAAATGGAGACAAAATTATACGTTCATCTTGATATGTTGGTTTATAGTTTTGGAAGAAGTGAAGGTGACAATGTGACATTTAACAGGGGATGCTTACTCCTCCCGGGCACCTGGTCCCACCTGTAGCTTGCTAGGAGTCCGTCGATGCTTAATTTTGTAGTCTATTGTGAGTGCTGTTGAGATTATCGTCAGGATCTTCTTTAACTCATTGGTGTCACACTTATGCCCTTTGCCGTGTGGAGCTCGTAAAAAAGTTCCCCGCGAGGGGTTTGACAGTAAGTGTTTTGAATATATTTCCCTGACGTTGTCGCCATAGCACTTTCTATATAGACATAACGTCAGACAGTGCATGAAGTTTATATATTGTTTTCATTTTCGTGCTTAAACATCGACGGCGGGTGCGGCTAGCCAACAGGGGATGCTTACTCCTCCCGGGCACCTGGTCCCACCTCTAGCTTGCTAGGAGTCCGTCGATGCTTAATTTTGTAGTCTATTGTGAGTGCTGTTGAGATTATCGTCAGGATCTTCTTTAACTCATTTAAGGATAAAGAAATAACCTGTAGAGGGATAAAGACTAGTATTTCCCACACTATATACATGTATGTATAATTTATAATCACATATTAGATTCTAGCTTTTGGACATATTTCATTTTTTTTTTTTTTTTTTTTTTTTTTGTGCTCAGATATTTGCCTTGATCGATCTGTTGATCTCTCAATCATATTGCTCCGTATCATGTTAATTGCTGTGCTGTTTAGTCGTATGTTATACGGTTGTATTAATGTGTTAGTATTATTAGTATTTGTTACCGTATACTATGTATACTGTGATACATTTTGGAGCTTTGATCAAATTTGGCCCTTACTTTCAACCTTTTATTTTACAAGTTGCAAAAGAGAACTGTCACGTGCATAAGATAATATATATGTGCGGTTTGAATAGATTAGATAAGATCAATATGAAAAAATAACTCCGTAAAAAAAAACACGTTTATTGTATTTTTATGCATATTTAGTGATGGTGTAGCTAGGCTATCCTTGCTACTACCTGACTACCTGTAATGGGGAGGTATAGCGAAGAAAATCCTCACTGACCTCCCCTCGGGCTCTTTGTAACACAGCAAATCAATTGCCTATATATAATTTAAAGAGATCAAACTAACGAAACGCATAGTTGGCTACTACATGTAATAAGAAGAATGCATAAATATGCAAAATTAATGCATGGTTAAATGTTATTCAGTTAGTTTGCAGTTTTTAGAGAAGATCATATTTTCTACACAATGAATTATTATTGAATGAGAGCACATTTTATAAATAAAGGAAAAATGAAGAGGAGTTGAGATATTAAAGAGTGATAGGAGTGAAGGGGGGAGGGGAGGGGATTTATCAAAGACCTATTCACTGTTTATATCGTATATTATTTTGTTTATACATGTACGTTGATTAGTTATTTATCAGAAACAACCAATCTTGCCAAGAATTATTGAATTTGTCTAGGCTATTTTGTTTTTTTGCTATCCATTGCTCGACCTTCAATAAAATTTTAATATCATTGATCAATTTTCTTATGAAGAGCGATTCTTTTAGACATTTTGACTTGTAGATATATAATTTTATTGTCATGAATATTTTATTTTCAACGACAGATTCTTGAATATAATTGCCAAATAATAAATGTTTCATATCAATTTCTAAATTAATACTGTGATCAATACAAAATTGTTCAAACTGGGAAAAGAGAAGTTTGGTCTTTTCACATTCCCAAAATAAGTGGACTATTGTCTCTCTAGCAATTTCACAAAAAGTGCAATTTGGTGTGTCCGATTTTCCTATTTTATTGAGAAAGATATTGGTCGTCAGGATGTAATGGTTGATTCTAAATTGTAACCACTTCATTTTTGTACATTGAAATTGTTTAAAAGGGAGGGAGTAGATATGTTTCCAATCACCATCATTTAAATGAACAATTTCATTCCATTTTTGTTTTGACCTTGGTTCAACTTACATGTTTGTTATAATGTCGTAAAAGCATTTTGACCCTTTAGCTTGGCAAATGATTTTTCGAATTTGTAATGGAAGGAACGGCGATTCCAATCTGTAATTTTTTTTCTCAATTTTGCTCTTGATTACGAAAGATTTTAATGAAGATATTAATGAGATGTAATTTAGAAAATGCATACTGTTGCCGTATATTTCGGTGAATGTACCGTATTCGAAGAAATTGCCGTCAATAGAGACAAGGTCATTGACATATAATATCTTTTGATATTTCATAATTTTAAATTTTATAGTTGTTTTATCTATTTTGAAATTATTATTATATAATATTGGGGATGACAGAAAATCTTCCCACGTCTGTATTTTGATATTTCTGTTAACATGGGTCCAAGCTTTAAGTACATCCCTCCAGAATGGGTTATCTACCTTGCTCATGTTTTCTATTATGTTATCAGATCCTGTGGTCATGATCTCTTCGATGGACATGTATCTATCGGCTAAATTGGACCATTTTGTATTATTATTTTTCAGTACTCGTCTTATCCAAGTCGTCTTTAGACCCAAAATATAATTTTGCAAGTTTATAATTTTTAGTCCTCCCTTATCATAATCTTGATACACAACTTCCCTTTTTATCTTATCAACTTTTGAATTCCATAGAAATTCAAAAAGTATCGTGTTTAGTTCTTTTATGAATTTATCTGACGGATTGGGTAAAGCTATAAAAAGGTGGTTCATTTGTGAAATAAGTAAAGTTTTTATCAATGACAAATATGGATAATGACCATATCCCTGTATACAGCACAAAATCGATAATTCAAAAATCAGAAACCGAAGGCATACAAAATCAGGACAAAACAGGAACCAAAGCAAACAAACAAAAACCTCCACCATATGAAAAGAAGCGAACTCCCGATATGGGAGTGAGACCAGGTGCCCAGGAAGAGTAAGCATCTCCTGCTTGCATGCAACACTGTTAGTTTCCCTATAGGTGTGAGACGTCTTCTCTCCCATTGCTTAATAATTGATTTTATTTTCACTAATTTTTTATCATAGTTAAGTGTGGTGGTTTTTGTCAAGTCTACGTCATATTGAATGCCTAATAATGTAAAGTTATCAGTCCAGTTAAAGTCGAAATCTTGGCAAATTTTATCTGATCTGTATTTATTGCTTCCTATCCATGTTATTTGAGTTTTTGAAATGTTAATTTTAAGACCTGAAAGTTTGTAGAAGTTATCCAGTACTTTGACTGCCTCTCTTAGAGATTTTTCAGAACCATCTAGAATCAGAGTGGTATCATCGGCATATAGGCTTATTAGATATTCAGTATCTTCGATTTTTATTCCTTTTATGTTTTTATTTGTCTTTATCATTAAAGACAATATCTCTGCGCAAATAAGAAAGATGTAGCTAGATGCCGGATCGCCCTGTCTGCATCCACGTAAAAGAGGGAAGAAATTCGATAGATGCCCCGCTTGAGATACTGCAGATATAGATTTGTGTTGAAATGTGTATATCCATTTTCGAAGTGACTCGCCAAAATTGAAAAATTTGAGTGCTTTATCGATGAATTTCCATGAAATTGTATCAAAGGCCTTTTCGAAGTCTATCATAAGTAATGTACCGGGTATAGAGTGTTTTTCAGTAAAGAACATTATATCAAATATCAATCTCGTGTTTTCTCCGATATAGCGACCGGGCAGAAAGCCTGTTTGCTCTGAACTTATGATAGAGGGTAATACTTTTTTCATACGCGCAGCGATAGAGCCAGATCCAATCTTGTAAACAACATTTAGTAATGATATAGGGCGCCAGTTTTTCAAATATTGTTTTGGTTTGCCTTCTTTAGGAATGCAAGTGATAATTCCTTGTTTTTTCGTGATTGACAACTCAGTAACATCATAACCGTAGTTAAGGGATCTCACGACAAAATGGCCTAAATTTTTCCAAAGTATCTTAAAAAATTCAGAAGAAAAGCCATCTGACCCTGGGCTTTTGTTGTTGCTCATTCCTTTAAGAGTATTGCCCGCTTCTTCATATGTAAGCTTCCCCTCAAGCAAGTCACTTTCCTCGACGCTAAGTTTTGTTATGTCTGTATTTTCAAATATGTTTTCAAGGTCAATATCGTGTGAAATATCTTTATTATCATATAAGTTTTTATAAAAATTTTCAACTTCTTGGAGAATCATTTCCTGGTTTCTCTCAATATGGTCGTTTATGTTTAGCATTGAAATTAATTTTGACGTATAGTTTCGATTTTCGAGATTACAGAAATATTTCGTTGATTTTTTACCATCTGTTACCCATTTTGCTCTTGATCTAATGAGGTGACCATCAAGTTTTTCTTTTCGTAGAGACTCCAGTTCACCTTTTGCCCTATTTATTTCGTCAATATTTTTGTCAAAATTTCGTTCAAGAATTGTTAGTGTGTCTACTAAACGTTTTTCTTTCGTATTTTGACATTTCTTTTTATAACTTGAGTAGGATATTGTTTTACCTCTGATTTCCATAAGTAAAACATCCAGGAAAGTCTGGTCGTTTATTATGAATTGTATTTCGTCATCTGGGACTTCGTTTAAGTTGTTTCTATCATATACTGGTAATGCGTATTGAGCTTTGATATTATTTATAGTTTTTTGGATTATCTTCTTATATTCTATATCATACAACAGACTGCTGTTTAATTTCCACAGACCTTTGCCATGGGTGAAATTTGAAAATTGAAGTGTCATTCTGATAGCTGAATGGTCTGATCTGTAACTGTTCAAAATATTTACAGACTCTAAATCAGTTAGTAGATTTTGATCAATGAGGAAAAAATCAAGTCTCGCTTGTTTTAGTGGATTTCGTTTTCTCCATGTAAAGCGTTTAGCATCCGGATGAATCTCTCTATATGCATCAACAAGGTTATGCGAGTCCATTAATTCAATGGTTTTCATCTTAGCATTTGGATTATTTATATGAATATAATTATATGTATCAATATTTTGATCCAGAACCAAGTTAAAATCTCCAACAATTATAACATATTTATTTCCAAATTTATCTATGACTGATCGTAAATACTCATAAAATTGAGGTGCATCTTCGTTCGGACCGTATATGTTTATTAATGTTATATCCTTCTCTTCTAATTTCAAACTTAAAGCTAGCAAGTTACCATTCGAGTCTTTTAATTCATCTGTTACTTTAAATGAAAAATTATTTTTAAAGAACGTAGCTACGCCCCTTGAGTTGGACGTAAATGAGCTGAAATGACAGTCATAGCCCCACTGTGTCCTTATAAAGTTTTCTTTTTCCGGCGTAAAGTGTGTCTTGAAGACAAATGATATTGTTATCCATTTCTCTGTAGTATCGAAATACATCTTTCCTCTTCGAAAAATCTCCCAAGCCTTGGCAATTTGCGGATATTTTAAGTTCTGACATCGTGCTTTCTTGCAAATTTTGATATTAAATAGG
Source organism: Pinctada fucata (assembly GCA_028142955.1). Taxonomy (NCBI): domain Eukaryota; kingdom Metazoa; phylum Mollusca; class Bivalvia; order Pterioida; family Pteriidae; genus Pinctada; species Pinctada fucata. The sequence goes on along the minus strand of AP027113.1, from coordinate 39,682,568 downwards.
ATAGGTTTTGAGTGTGAATGAGTAACATGGTGAAATAAGTTGAATAAGGACTTTAATCTAGTAAATGAAGACGGGGAGTAAGAAGTGAAATATAAATGTGGAAAGAAAGGTTAGTTATGAGACAAAGGGGTGAATATTAGCACAAGTAATATATAAGAACGAAAGACAAAAAAAAAAATTAAATAAATAATTAGAAAAAACAAAAACAACAACAAAAATTCCAATGAGTTCTTAAATGTTTGGAAAATTGAGTGCAGGTGATTTAATACTTCCGTTAACTATTTTCAGGGTAAGATCCAATGGTCTTGGTAGGGTAATGCTAGACATTTATCTATTTCCCGCCCTGGATACTGCCGCCTGAATGGAGCGCAACTTCTTCTCATTGTCGTCTCCAACGAAGAACTTGTGACGACGGCCGATAGCATCTATGGCATGAATGTTACAATTAAAATACCATACTGAATGGATGTTTTCATTTTCTCTCAGGTAGTTAATGAGATCAAGATTTTTTTTCAGTAACGTGGTCGATCATGGTGAAAGCATTTCTGACTTCTTTTCTTTTTTTGATTACCTTTATTCTTGTTTCGCTCCTTAGGAATTTCATGATCACTGGTTTTGGCGCGTTCTGTTTTTTGGTTGGGATACGGTGTATCGCAAGAATATCAGTTTCGGTTATGTTGACACCAAATTTCCTCATTTCTGCAATGAATTTCGTTCTAAGGGTCTCGCTACTCTCTTCCCGCTTTTCGCGCCAATTCAGAATTTTTATATTGTTTTTCAGCGAATATTGCTGGTTATGGTTGGCTGTTTTCAATGCTTCTTTTGCCGTTGTTACAGAGTCGTTAAGCATGTTTTTCATTTCTCGTAATTCTTTTGCTTGATCTGACATTTTTTCTCGGAGGGAATGGATTTCGAGGTCAAGGCCATCGCATCGGTCGTCTAGTTTACCTATTTTCTTCCTTCCTTCTTGTTCTATGATTTTTATGCCCCCGGAATCAAAGATTCGGGGGCATATAGTTTTTGGCCTGTCCGTCTGTTTGTCTGTTTATCTGTTTGTCTGTTTGTCCGAAAAACTTTAACATTGGACATTACTTTTGAATGGGAAGTGATAGGGCTATCATATTTCACATGTGTATTCCTTGTGACAAGACCTTTCCATTGATACCAAAATTTTTGACCTCGTGACCTTGACCTTGACCTTTGACCTACTTTTCAAAAACTTTAACATTGGGCATAACTTTTGAATGGGAAGTGAAAGGGCTTTCATATTTCACATGTGTATTCCTTGTGACAAGACCTTTCCATTGATACTTTAACATTGGGCATAACCTCGTGACCTTGACCTTGACCTTTGACCTACTTTTCAAAAACTTTAACATTGGGCATAACTTTTGAATGGGAAGTGATAGGGCTTTCATATTTCACATGTGTATTCCTTGTGACAAGACCTTTCCATTGATACCAAAATTTTTGACCTCGTGACCTTGACCTTGACCTTTGACCTACTTTTCAAAAACTTTAACATTGGGCATAACTTTTGAATGGGAAGTGATAGGGCTTTCATATTTCACATGTGTATTCCTTGTGACAAGACCTTTCCATTGATACCAAAATTTTTGACCTCGTGACCTTGACCTTGACCTACTTTTCAAAAACTTTAACATTGGAGATAACTTTTGAATGGGAAGTGATAGGGCTTTCATATTTCACATGTGTATTCCTTGTGACAAGACCTTTCCATTGGTACCAAAATTTTTGACCTCGTGACCTTGACTTTGACCTTTGACCTTCTTTTCAAAAACTTTAACATTGGGCATAACTTTTGAATGGGAATTGATAGGGCTTTCATATTTCACATGTGTATTCCTTGTGACAAGACCTTTCCATTGGTACCAAAATTTTTGACCTCGTGACCTTGACCTTGACCTTTGACCTACTTTTCAAAAACTTTAACATTGGGCATAACTTTTGAATGGGAAGTGATAGGGCTTTCATATTTCACATGTGTATTCCTTGTGACAAGACCTTTCCATTGATACCAAAATTTTTGACCTCTTGACCTTGACCTTTGACCTACTTTTCAAAAACTTTAATATTTGGCATAACTTTTGAATGGTAAGTGATAGGGATTTCATATTTGTATTCCTTGTGACAAGACCTTTCCATTGATACCAAAATTTTTGACCTCGTGACCTTGACCTTTGACCTTTTAACCCAGTGACCTCACATACATGTACTTAACAGAAAATAGTGTTCATACTAAAAAAGATGCCACCGGGGGCATTCGTGTTTCACAAACACAGGCTTTATTGCTTCTTGTTTAACTTCTTTTTTAATGCTTTCTTCCATTTTCTTCGTCATGCTCTTTTCAAGCTCGGTTTTGATTTCTTTTTTGACTTTTTTTACGACTCCCTCGGATATGGTATTTATCAAAGATTCAATTTCATCTTTTTTCACCAGATTTTTCATTAACTCCGTTATGTTCTTCAACTCTTTTTGAATTTCGGAAACGTCGCAACAGGTATGTTCGTTGCTACTTAGACGTCTTTTTCGCTTTCTCGTTGGACGTCTATAATAATTCAGGTTTGATTGAACTAGTTTTTTACCTTTTTGCTTATTTTTCGTTTTGGAAACAGGTTGTGAAGCAGGGTCAATATCGCTCCATTCCTCGTTTTCATTTTCAGTGACATTTTCGTTCTCACCTTTATCATCGTCACTGTTCAACGGACGTCTCAGTTCACTGGTCATTGTTAGGAGTTTAAAAGTCACTGACAAGTTTTCACATATAGATCACATTTGTTTACATTACTTTTAAATGTATCTAATTCATCAAAGTCGTTTATAACTCCTCTGTTAGATCAATAATATTATATTTAATCGAATGTCTAAAATATGATATACAAAAACATAGTGATTTGAGACATTATTTACCCATTTCAAGTCCAAATCGCCGGAGCGATCAAAAGCACGTCTACTCCATTCGGAATCTCTGCCGGAAGTCAGCTTTTGGACATATTTCATTGTTTACATTAAGGATCACTGACGAGGGTTAAATACCGAAACGTGCATTTCTGGTACATGCTGTACATTAATCTGTTCTAAAATGACTCCAATGAATTTGAAGACGTTAAACATTTGTACCACTTGGTGAGTGTCACTGCTGGTGGACAAGGAGTCCCCGAGGGCACATGTAGCTAATGACAAATATGGATAATGACCATATCCCTGTTTACAGCACAAAATCGATAATTCAGAAAATCAAAAACCGAAGGCATACGAATTCATGATAAAACAGGAACCAAAGCAAACAAACAAAAACCTCCACCATATGAAAAGAAGCGAACTCGATCAATTTCGGTTTGTCGTTTCTTCAAAAGCATTTTAAAATTTCTGTTCACAAATTTCTGAAACCTGGGTCCTGTAGTATCGTATCCCAGCCATCATGCTAGGTCTTTCGGTATATTTAGGACATAATTTCATAAATTTTGCCATATTTCATTGTTTAGATTAAGGATCACTAACGAGGTTTAACTACTCGAAACATGCATGTCTGGTCCATGCTGTAAATTTATCTGTTCAAAGATGATGCTAATGAATTTGAAGACGTTAAACATTTAAACTGTACGTTAACCAGATCAATCAGGTAAATTGTAAATTTCATTTAGCACTTATGAATTTCCGGAGCTAATGTTGAAGATATTAACTCTAGTGTTTACACATAAAAGTTAACCACTTGTTTAAGAACATATCATTTGGATGTTTAACGTCTACAAACTCATGTACACCATCATACATTTCATCATAAAAAGCAAATTTCTTTGTCCATTTCTGCCCCTCTTTCTGTTTTTTTTTTCATAATTGTGTTATCCCATCTTATTGTGCTTAAGCCCTGTTTTTCATTTATTTGTATATTTTCTTCATTGATTAATTTAAGGTCAGGTTCAAGTTGAGTCTTGTGTTTCAAAGTTTCATTTTCAGAATAAATACTTGAAGTCAGTTTTTCATAATTTGATTGGCACTGAACTTGCAAATTTGCTGAGGGCATACAAACTACACTCACTGACGTTTAAAAGTTGACATTGATATCTGTGACAAGGGCATGCATTGCGCAAAGGTCAGACACCCGTTGCCATCATATGTTAATTGTAACCCAACCTCGTGCCTGATCTTCTGTGTAAGATTGCATATCCCTGCTGCCACAACTACTTCCTTTAAGGAAGTATTTTCTTTATGAGAATTCATTTTGTTAGGAATTTCTGTATGTAATTTTCTTATTGTTGTGTCACCAATAACAATAAGGGTGGGTGCAGTGGGGGATGATGCTTTGTAAAACACCTGGTTAACTTGGCCCTCCTTGAATCAGTTGCAATGATTGTTTGGCTTGCCATGACAGATCTGAAATAAGGAATTCTAGAATACAATTTTGTTTGTTTGCTTTGGTTCCTGTTTTATCCTGACTTTGTATGCCTTCGGTTTCTGATTTTCTGAATTATCGATTTTGTGCTGTATACAGGGATATGGTCATTATCCATATTTGTCATTGAAGTTTACATTAAATATATAACTGTGAATATGTAAATGCAACATGAAATATAATTAATACATTACATATAAAATAAAACCAATTGAACCCCATCCAACCAAGAGTATTGCAACCTACAAGTGGTCGTTCGTCTACTAAGAGAATTTATAGATAGTTAAATTTTTTTTGCAGGGACCAATCTATATTTCCTTTGGGAGCTGTCATTTCTTTTGATTTTGCAGATGTGGGAATTTTCAGAAAGCTATAGATTACAACACCATATATAAGTTTTGCTGCATCACCTGTCGGATAAAGAATATGTACACATGTATTTGATTGAAAAAGAAGTCTTATTGCTCGAACTAAAATTTGATTAAATCTTAAACGTCTTCAAATTCAATAGCATCATTTAAAACCTGATAAATTTACAGCATGGACCAGACATGCACGTTTCGGGTACTAAACCCTCGTCAGTGATCCTAAGTCTAAACAATGTAATATGGTCAAAAAGTATGAAAATTATTATGGCCAAAAATATACAAAAAGACGTAGCAGAATGGGTGGGATATGATGCTACAGGACCCACGTTTTAGAAATTTCAAGAAATTTTGTAACAGAAAATTTCAAATGCGTTGACGAGACAAATGATCAACCGAAGTTGATCGAACTTGGCTACATGTGCCCTCGGGGACTCTTGGTCCACCAGCAGTGACACTCACCAAATAGTTCAAATGTTAAACGTCTTCAAATTCAATAGCATCATTTAAAACCTGATAAATTTACAGCATGGACCAGACATGCACGTTTCGGGTACTAAACCCTCGTCAGTGATCCTAAGTCTAAACAATGTAATATGGTCAAAAAGTATGAAAATTATTATGGCCAAAAATATACCAAAAGACGTAGCAGAATGGGTGGGATATGATGCTACAGGACCCACGTTTTAGAAATTTCAAGAAATTTTGTAACAGAAAATTTCAAATGCGTTGACGAGACAAACGATCAACCGAAGTTGATCGAACTTGGCTACATGTGCCCTCGGGGACTCTTGGTCCACCAGCAGTGACACTCACCAAGTAGTTCAAATGTTAAACGTCTTCAAATTCAATAGCATCATTTAAAACCTGATAAATTTACAGCATGGACCAGACATGCACGTTTCGGGTACTAAACCCTCGTCAGTGATCCTAAGTCTAAACAATGTAATATGGTCAAAAAGTATGAAAATTATTATGGCCAAAAATATACCAAAAGACGTAGCAGAATGGGTGGGATATGATGCTACAGGACCCACGTTTTAGAAATTTCAAGAAAATTTGTAACAGAAAATTTCAAATGCGTTATTTTTACTTGCGTTATTAGATATTAGAAAATTTCAAATGCGTTAATATTACTTACTGGAGCCTGTAGTTCCAGCTACAATAAGTCCGAGTGGAGTGTACTCTTCAGAAGATTTTGTGAAGTCAAATAATGTTTTCAGAACTATATTAAATGCCAATCGTTGTTCAATGTTGAGTGATTCAATCTCCACATCTGGTAGATTGTTAAAAAGAAGGGAGGAGAAGTTGTTAAACGTCTTTAAATTCAATAGCATCATTTAAAACCTGATAAATTTACAGCATGGACCAGACATGCACGTTTCGGGTACTAAACCCTCGTCAGTGATCCTTAGTCTAAACAATGTAATATGGCCAAAAAGTATGAAAATTTTTATGTCCAAACATGTACCAAAAGACGTAGCAGAATGAGTGGGATATGATGCTACAGGACCCACCTTTTAGAAATTTCAAGCAATTTTATGACAGAAAATTTCAAATGCGTTGAAGAGACAGACGATCAACCGAAGTTGATCGAACTTGGCTACATGTGCCCTCGGGGACTCTTGGTCCACCAGCAGTGACACTCACCAAGTAGTTCAATTGTTAAACGTCTTTAAATTCAATAGCATCATTTAAAACCTGATAAATTTACAGCATGGACCAGACATGCACGTTTCGGGTACTAAACTCTCGTCAGTGATCCTTAGTTTAAACAGTGTAATACGGCCAAAAAGTATGAAAATTATTATGTCCAAAAATGTACCAAAAGAAATAGCAGAATGAGTGGGATATGATGCTACAGGACCCATGTTTTAAAAAATTTCAAGCAATTTTGTAACAGAAAATTTCAAATGCGTTGAAGAGACAGACGATCAACCGAAGTTGATCGAACTTGGCTACATGTGCCCTCCGGGACTCTTGGTCCACCAGATCTAGACTTTGGTATTAGGTGGAATTTTCAGTGCTGCTTACCCTGTCCAAAAAGTTTTTCCATTGTCAGAAGGATAATCATGACTACTTTCAGACCAGTCATGCTCAGGTCCCCGATCATTAGAATAAAAATGTGTACCAAATTCCTCAATTCTGTGTTTTTAGTCTTACCAGCTAACCAATCAGGCTGTATATCATCATCGTGATCTTCACCTGATATTTCACTCTCACTATTGTCATCTGGACTCACCTGTTGTTCAAAATCTATTGATTTCATTAACTTCAGCCTTCACAAAGTTCGGACACTCATTCTGATATTTTTTCAGACCAAGAGACACTCACTATCTGGTTTAATATCTATAATTCTCCAGTTTGGCCAGTGCAAAAGCAACATTGTCCGACTGAAATTCTCAGCAAGGGGCCAGGTGCAACGGATATTACCTCCTTATATCACTGTCACATACCCAGATATGCAGATTCCTTTGAATTTTATATCTACCAAAAAATGATCTAATGAAGTTTGTTTCGTTAAAGTTTAACCAGTTTTTTCAAGGACCATAGCACTAGTTAAACCCACGTTTTGAAAATTATGACTGCATCTATAGATAGGCAAATGAGACAATTCGAATAAGGCTTCAACTGTCGATATATCTGTTTGTTGTCACTATATATCTGTTTGTTGTCACTGGATCTTCTTTAACACATTTGTGTCACACTTATGCCCTTTGCCGTGTGGAGCTCGTAAAAAAGTTCCCCGTGAGGGGTTTGACAGTAAGTGTTTTGAATATATTTCCCTGACATTGTCGCCATAGCACTTTCTATATAGAGATAACGTCAGAGAGTGCATGAATTTTAGATATTGTTTTCATTTTCTTGCATGAACATCGACGGCGGGTGCGGCTTGCCAACAGGGGATGCTTACTCCTTCCGGGCACCTGCTCCCACCTCTAGCTTGCTAGGGGTCCGTCGATGCTTAATGTTGTGCTCTATTGTGAGTGCTGTTGAGATTATCATCAGGATCTATTTTAACTCATTTGTTTGCATTAATAGTTTTGTACCCATTGATTTAGCAGAGTTTTCATCATCTGTAGAATTTACCTAGTCACTAAATAAATCAACAACTGCTTCAGTTGATTCTCTCCCTTTACATGCGTAACCTGCAATGCATTTTTCGATCGCAATAATTCATCGACCGATGGATTTTTGGGTCCATTTTAGACAGTATGATTGATATATCGCCAGTAGCTGGCCAATATTGAGTATGAATCAAACTGTGTTGTACTAACATGGGTTGGTCACGTACCATTTCTAGTCTTGACGAGCCATTTTTGTTTTTAATGATAACTGGCTGTTTTCCAAGAGATTTTCCTGGATAAGAAACAGTTCCAAATTCCATGCGACAAAGGCGCTCTGGGATTTTGTGTTATTTTGAGGTTTTCTTGAAACAGTAATCTGAGCACCTGTGTAAGTGTGACTTACATCCATTAATAATTTAAGCAGGGAATTCTTGTCTTCAGCTGGGGCTTCGGCAGTTCCTCGGGAGGAGGCCAAATTTCTTTTTCTTAATTACCGTTTTCATCAAGATCCGCAGGATGAGATGCTGTCATTTAGAAATTTCAATTGCTCAGTTACATGATTCCATGGCTAATTTTTCGTTTGCTTGCTGATTCGAACATTGAATTATTTGGTTCACTATCTTTTCACCAGCATAGACCATGCCAATGGATGCGAACTCTTGACGATACCAGTGTGTGTCAACTCGAAACACAGGTTGAGTAATTTTACTGATATAATTTGGGTTCTTTTGTCAAAATAATCAGTTCTCTTGTAATACTTGAAGTAATAAATTTTGTCATATAAGTCAATCCCTTTTCCAGTAGTGTCCTTGTTGTAAATTTGCAAAAGACGTTTCAGTGGTTTGAAATAAAATTCTGGGCAACTACCTATTGTAAAAATGATGGGAGACCTCGACCATCGTTTAATTGGTATTGTATCAGTGACCTTAATTCCTTGCATCGTTGGGCCAAATACTTCGAAGTACCTCTTAAATTGTTTTCATAAAACGAAAGCTTTTGACCAAATGACTTGTCTCCATTTTTATTTGCTCTTGAAGAGTTGAAATTGATATGTTTTCATCGCCTAATTTTTGATGTACAATAAAATGGCTTCGCTCGATGGTTCTTGTCTTATAATCATGTTTTGAATAATAAATTTAAATATTTTGTGTACAATAAAATGGCTTCGCTCGATGGTTCTTGTCTTATAATCATGTTTTGAATAATAAATTTAAATATTTTGTGTTTTGCAAAGCGCCCGCCATCGTACCACATTAAATGATTGGCCCAGTCTGACAATGACGAACACGATCTTGGTCGATTAATAAAGAAGTCGCACGTTCCTGTTGGAAATAAACAAGGAAATGCAAGTGTGAAAAAAAAATTCGGTTGTAAATTCTGAAACAGGTTCATTATTTCGGGTTGGTAATAAAATTGGAAGATTTTTTTTGTTTACCCCTCTTTGATCATGTTTTTTATATTTTTTTCTTTTTCAATCTGAAAAATTATATGAGGCTCATTTATCAAGACAGATGAGGCAGTTTCACATTCACTGTTAAGAGTACCAATATCTGTCTGATTTTCTGCTGGACTCATCGATTCGATTGATTTGATACTCATTGATTTAAACCGTCTGAATGTCGTGTAGTTCGCCATCTACTGGCAATTGAGACTGTCGTGACAAATTATTATGACGGAATACGCGTCATTCAAGGGCATATTGAACACTATATCTGCGTAGTTTGAAATCTTGTAGGAAAGTTAAACAATGACCAGTTGGTGGTAATCAACCATGTCTAAACATGATATAAGTTGTTGTTCTATCATGACATGACAAATATGGATAATGACCATATCCCTGTCTACAGTACAAAATCGATAATTCAGAAAATCAGAAACCGAAGGTATACAAAATCAGGACAAAACAGGAACCAAAGCAAACAAAAACAAAAACCTCCACCATATGAAAAGAAGCGAACTGAGACCAGGTGCCCAGGAAGAGTAAGCATCTCCTGCTTGCATGCAACACCCGTCGCTTCAATTCGGTAGAACTGTCACATCCGGTTACTTCCATTTTGGAAGATATAGAGTACAATCTTTGGTTGGATGGTTCAAATGGTCTATGACAGAATATCATCCACCATTCTGGATAGTGGGACATCATAGTGCATGACGAGTTCCCCATATCGACCGTAGAACTTCCTCAGTGACGATGTTAGTCGGTCACAAACATATCCCTGACTGAGAAGCTTATCTGAAAGCTTATTTTTTTTATTTATCTGAAAGCTTATCTGAAAGCTTTTTTTTTTTTTAATTGTTCCGGGAGTTTACCAGGGTTTATGATATTTTCATTGTAAAACATTTTAATAGACGCTTTTCAGACGGACATCCATTACATTTATTGTTTGCATGAACTTTCATGTCAATTCTTCTTTCTTGGAATACATTACAGACATTTATTTCTCTTGTCATTTCTTTCAGCTCAAAAGACCTTACATGGTCCAATGTAGTATTGTCATTTGTGTCAATTGTAAAAGGGGAAATTTCGGGAAATAATTCAAGCGTGATTTTAATTTTTTTCAATCTGTATCTATTTTTTTTAATTTCTCATATTTCTCGCATGGAATTCTTTCTTGCTTCATTTATTGACGGGAGCACAAAATTAATTCCAAGTTTCCTTCATTTGCTTTGTGTGATTTTATCTTTCTCAGAGAGTTGAGGAGTTTTTTTTTAATTAGAACAATCTGCTCTTATTTCAGTTTGATCAACCTCCATTGATGAAATTATTTCTGAATGCAGAGTTTCCTCAAAATTATTTTCTTATATCTCTCTTTGTTATTTATTTGAAAAGCTTCAATGTGTTGTTTATGTGTTTTATTGTTGGTTTGGATTTTAGTTGTGGGAATTCCTGACTGTTCTTTATTTTTGTTTACATCTGTTGTTCCTAATCCTGGTATTTGATAATTTTTTGCATGTTTCTGATTGCTTCGAAGTTTAAATTGTTTTATTTTTTGCCAGCAGTTTTGTTTGTGTGCTTGAAATTTCCTTAGCAACTGCATTTTGTCCAGTACTTGTATGCATCTGTTGCAGAGTGTTTTTGGCTTGATGGCATGAGTCTTGTGCATTGCTTATTTTGCTTTGAATGTCGTGCTGGGTTTTTTTTTTCTTTGCTGGGCATTTTTTTCTGACCGTTTCCCTTTGTTTTTGTGTTGGAAATTCCGTGTGTAACTGTATTTTGTCCAATATTAATTTGTACCTGTTGTGCAATGTTTAGTGACTCTAAACACTGAAAATGATTATTTTTAAAAAGCTCATTTACTGTAGTAGTAGACCTGGTGTACAATAGGTTGTTATGTAACTTTGATAACCGTTCCTGGTTGTGACGTTAGCATGTACACATTAATTGGACAGTTCAATATTACTGCAGTGGCTCTTGTTTCACATTCTGTTGCCACGCCAGGAGAAAAAAAATCATTTTTGATAAATATCAAGATTGGATTGTCTGTGCTCCATGATGTAGATGAACCAGGGACTTCCATTGCTCAAAATCATTTGAAATTGTAGAGCATAACAATTGTCTAAGGTCATGGTGGTCTATGTTTTAAAAAAAATTGAGACAATCAACGGAAATAGCAATTGCCATCGAAAGGGACACTTCGTATTTGAAACGGCAGACCATTGATTGTGATATTACTCCGCAATGGACTGAAGTGATACATAACTTCATTTGAATTCTGAATTAAGATTTTGACGATAATCTCAACAGCACTCAAAATAGAGCACTAAACTAAACATCGACGGACCCCCTAGCAAGTTAGAGATGGGACCAGGTGTCCGGGAGGAGTAAGCATCCCCTGTTGGCTAGCAGCACCTGCTGTCGATCCCTTCATCGCCTGCTTATGATGTGCTCATATCTCAGTGGATACGCTATGCCAGAGCAAAAACCAAATATACAGATTTTATTCTGAGGGCTAGGCGTCTTTCAGATAAACTTCTCAGTCAGGGATACGTTTGTGACCGACTAACATCGTCACTGAGGAATTTCTACGGTCGATAAGGGGAACTCGTCATACACTATGATGTCTCCAGAATGATGGATGATATTCTGTCATAGACCATTTATACCATCCAACCAAAGGCCAAAGATTATACTTTATATCTTCTTGGAAGTAACCGGATGTGACAATTCTACTGAATCGAAACGACGGGTGTTGCATGCATGCAGGAGATGCTGCTTCTTCCTGGACACCTGGTCTCACTCCCATATCGGGAGTTCGCTTCTTTTCATGTGTTTGAGGTTTTTGTTTGTTTGCTTTGGTTCCTATTTTGCCCTGATTTTGTATGCCTTAGGTTTATGATTTTTTGAAGTATCGATTTTGTGCTATATATAGGGATATGTTCATCATCCATATTTGTCATTCACGCACGAAAATTACAATATATTAAATGCATGCACTGTCTGAAGTTATGTCTATATAGAAAGTGCTATGGCGACCATGTCAGGGAAAAATATTCAAAACACTGACACACCCCTCGTGGGGAACGTTTTAACGAGCTCCTCACGGCAAGATTGTGGGCTCAAATCCTGGCACTAGCGCTCAATGTCAGTATGTCAAGGGTATGCATAGTTATCAGGTAAGCGTTGTGACCCCCTTGGGCTCTTGTTTTCTTGAAGAATCTATTCGAAGCTTGTACAAAATGGTGTAAGTTAAAAGGAGTCGAACCAATATTGCATTTATTTACTTATGTATTTTCTATTTATTTATTTGTCTTCGTGGCGTTACGGAATAAGTTTACTGTACTTCGGTATTACGTAATTTTTCCATTGAAATTCCACGAAAAATCCACGGAAATGTTATTGCGGAGTATTTAGACTCCCTTTCCGTAAATAATCCGTATTTGAAAAAAGGAAAAAATAAGGAAATAGGAAAATACGGGGGAAATACGGGGAATTTACACTCCTTTTTCCGCACATTCAAAAATACGGGGAAAAAATAAAGAAATGTGGACATGCAGAGTATTAAGACTACTTTCCACATCAAATACGGAAACATTGACAATTTACGGATATGTGGACATATTGCGGTTATGTGGACAAATGAGTGAAAGAAGATCCTAACGATAATCTCAACAGCACTTAAACGTGGGTCCTATAGCATCATTGAATTGAAGCGACGGGTGTTGCATGCAAGCAGGAGATGCTTACTCTTCCTGGGCACCTGGTCTCACTCTCATATCGGGAGTTCGCTTCTTTTCATATGGTGGAGGTTTTTGTTTTTGTTTGCTTTGGTTCCTGTTTTGTCCTGATTTTGTATGCCTTCGGTTTCTGATTTTCTGAATTATCGATTTTGTACTGTAGACAGGGATATGGTCATTATCCATATTTGTCATCATATCCCACTAATTCTGTTAAGTCTTTTAGTACATTTTTGGACACAATAATTTTCATACGTTTTGGCAATATTATATTGTTTAGGCTGAGGATCACTGACGAGGGTTTAGTTGCCGAAACGTGAATGTCTGGTCGATGCTGTAAATTTATCAGGTCTTAAATGATGCTACTGAATTTGAAGACGTTTAACATTACAATAGAACACCAAAATTGAGCATCGACGGACCCGTAACAAGCTAGGACCAGGTGCCCGGAATGAGTAAGCATCCCCTGTTGGCTAGCGGCACCCGCCGTCGATGTCCACGCACGAAAATGAAACAATTTATGAAATACATGCACTGTCTGAGGTTGTGTCAATATAGAAAGTGTTTATGCAGAATTAGTAAGCATCCCCTGTTGGCTAGCCGCACCCGCTGTCGGAAATAAAAAAAAAAAAACATGGACACATTCACATTCTTATATTCAGCTTACCCTCCCCCTCTCCCGCACCTTTTGCCCCCTTACATCTCCTTTCCTGTCCCTTCCTCCCGTTTAATAGCAGAAACACATTTTTTCCTCATCCAGTAGGAAAGAATGGAAAGGACCCTATAGGGTCCTCCGTAGAATTAGTGACATTACATACGATATCGAACACGTAGAAAACGGAAAGTTCTCTATAGTACACGTAGATCTTCTCAAGCCTGTGGAGGAGATGGCATATCAGAGAATCTTTATGATCCTGACCTCGAATACTCGCAATCCGATGATGAGCTTGAGTATGAAAGGAACTTGACAATCCGCCTGAATTTGCTCTCAGATCCCCTCCACAACTATCTCCAGTGTCTTCTACAGTGGCAAATTTCACTCGTAAAGGGAGGCAAATCTAGCCTCCATCTCGGTATTCGCCTTAGGACTCTTAATATTTAAATGGGGAGAAGTGTTAAAAAATATGAATTCTATGTTCATATATAAGGCTTAAGGCACTCGATACAGATTGTATTTCTTTTTATATTTTGTATTCATTTACGTGCTTGAACATCGACGGCGGGTGCGGCTAGCCAACAAGGGATGCTTACTCCTCCCGGGCACCTGGTCCCACCTCTGGCTTGCTGGGGGTCCGTCGATGCTCAATTTGGTGCTCTATTGTGAGTGCTGTTGTGATTATCGTCAGGATCTTCTTTAACTCATTTGTGTCACACTTATGCCCTTTGCCGTGTGGAGCTCGTAAAAAAGTTCCCCGCGAGGGGTTTGACAGTAAGTGTTTTGAATATATTTCCCAGACATTGTTGCCATGGCACTTTCTATATAGACATAACCTCAGACAGTGCATGATTTTTATATTTTGTATTCATTTACGTGCTTGAACATCGACGGCGGGTGCGGCTAGCCAACAGGGGATGCTTACTCCTCCCGGGCACCTGGTCCCACCTCTGGCTTGCTGGGGGTCCGTCGATGCTCAATTTGGTGCTCTATTGTGAGTGCTGTTGTGATTATCGTCAGGATCTTCTTTAACTCTTCTGTGAGTGATATTCCAGGAAATTGCGTAATGCTGGGGATTTTTTTTAATTTACCACGGGTAAAGATAGGATAAGGTTTCCTTACTTTCGGTAGTGTGTCTAGCATGGGGTTGTACTTCACTATGACCAAAGGCAGTGATGAAACACAATTGGAAGATTGTATGGCAAAGGAAAGAAGCCATTGTTTAAGGATATAAACTGTTAAGTGCTGAAGGATATATATGAATATTTTATTCATGAATTTATATACAGTTTCAGATAGAAGACGATGCTTTGGACCTTTTGGACGACCTGGAGGAAGTAAAACAATTTTTTTGTCAGGCAGCAATCGATTTTTTCTATGAATCTGGGAACGTGTCGTGTCCAATAGAGGGATCCAACCAGGAAGTGAAGTACGTATCCAAATGGAAGTGGC
This sequence comes from Pinctada fucata, assembly GCA_028142955.1. NCBI lineage: Eukaryota > Metazoa > Mollusca > Bivalvia > Pterioida > Pteriidae > Pinctada > Pinctada fucata. The sequence continues at coordinate 39,667,439 of AP027113.1, read as the reverse complement.
ATCGCCACTGGGAGGAGCGTCACATACGGCAGGCCGTGAAATACCTATGCTCAGTCGCCACATGGGAAGCAGAATGTCGCCGTAGATCGGATATGCGGGCCCATATGCAGCCTTATCTGATATGCGGGAAAGCTTTTTATGCCCCCGGAATCAAAGATAGATCTCGTGACCTTGGCGTTTGACCTACTTTTTGCAGGGAATAATGACGAAACTGGTTACTATTGATGGACAATTAAATGTAAATGTGCGCTTTGGTGGTACAGTATAAGCCAAGATATTTTGAAGAATTTTCTTATAATTTGACAATCATGTATATTGATTGTTCGATGAAACTAGTACAAAAGTGTAACATGCTCTCGCAATTGCATGTTCTCGGCAAACAGCAAATGGGGTCCAAAGTGACCCTAACTTTAAATTCATTACCTTGAAATTGAACACAGGCAATATTTGTGGAAGGTTTGATAATCCTATGATGTCATCTATGCTCTTCACAAGAATTTAAATCTAATATCCCTTGTGACCTTGACAATAAATGGGTTTTCTGTACTGTACACAGAGGTTTTAATCTAAAGCTTTATCCATTAAGGAAGCTCAATAATCGTTGGACGTCTTCATATTCCCGGCGTTAATACTGGTTCGATAGTACCGAGATTTCGGTCTTCAAACTCCTCGCTTGTTTCTTAATGGATTTCGACAAGGTTGGTATGGATGGAACCAGAAAATTATCATCTACATCTGAGTGTAATAAATATTTTGTCAAATGTATCGTTAAATCTATATATATATATATATATATAAATATCCCGTAAGTGAGACACCCTGGCTACCACCGTAAAACAAAGGAGGGGATCTCCAACAACACCAGGTTGTAGCACCCACAGCAAAACACCTAATGCAAAAACACAAAGCAGACAAGCACAAAAAGAGACGCCTAAGGGACAAGGAACGTCAACGCACAACACAGAAACATCAAACAGAAAGGACTACACATAAACCAACGAGGCCAATGGGCAACCGGTGCCGACTTAGGACGGCCATCTGCCACGGAAATAGCAGAAGGTATGGTTATCCTGGATTACGTGCGCACAACCCTCCCATTTTTCCGATTACCCAGAGGTCTCGAAGAACGTACAATTGTGGTGTAAAACAACCTCCTCACTGTAAGATGACCACACACAAATAAGACCGCAAAACGCAGGGGCCCAAGCAACACAGATGAATATGTAAATGGATATAAAAAGAGGGCCTACGTTATACAATCCGTGCTCTGCCGCCGCGAGCTCATGTATGTTATCACTGAGGAGTCCGACTGACATTCAGAGAGGACAGGTGGTCGGGGCCCTGTCTTCTCTAAAGAGGTTTGGACAGGGCCCGTCATGGAGTCCCGTCGTAACAGTCAGAGTGCAAGTTTTAAGAATGTGCTTGTACAAGACTGTAGATTGGTCAAGTACCAAGCCTAGTGTCCGTCTGGTGACATTAGGATCATACCCACGGTATAAAAGGCGTTTGATGATTCTGACGCATTTTCGATAGTGATGTTGTCTATCTTTGATTCTTCTTATGTTAATAATAATGTCACCATAAAATGCAGGTTGTGAAATACCCATAGTAAACGTATGTTTTTATAACGTCATCATCGGAAATTCAACCGCTTGTTTTTTGGGAACAAAATGAAGTAGGTAAATTTAAGTCTATGATCAAAAAGGATATTTCTTGGAGATTTAAGTGATATCATAGATAAGATATTTTAAGTTTAGTTTCCTCAAAAAAATTTTGTAAAAAAATTTTTCCTTAATTATGTCAACTTTCGTACTTTGCAGCGAGATATTATCAAACAAAGTTTACCTATTCAAAAACTTTGAGCGAGAGATTTTAGTTTTAACCCTGCTTTGTTCAAAGATATATCCATTTTACAGATACGTGCATGCATTATCGAGAACGAGGGAGGTGAGTGACGTCAACTTATAGACCTTGAATGTCAAAATGTTTTAAAAGGTTTTTCTTTTATCTCTTATTCATATTTCCGTATCATCGACACTCTGTGATTTGTAACCATCTTCGTTGTACTTTGTAAAAACGCTTATTTTACATTGTCAACGCCTTTTAAAATATAACTTCATCTAGAAATGTCATCTTCTGTGTTACAGAATCGCCCCCTTTACACATTATTGAGAACCCTAAACCCCCCCCCCCTTTTTAAATCGTTACTATGACAACCATATATTTTGAATCAGGATGAGCGATAACATGTACTTTTTTATAATTTTTGTTGAAGAACAGAGTTTGTCGTTGAGAAATATGTGAAAGAAAATAACTTCTCTGACAAAGACTTCTTATCACTTTGATGACAAATAAGGGTACCGGGTATTTTTTTTAGATTTTCATTTTGGGTGGGGGTGCACAAAATGTACTTTTCGAAAACAGTTTGAGCTATTTCACTCTTTGAAAGCATTGTCTATAAAGGATTTGACATATTTGATTACATCGTGGTGAAAATAACACCAAGAATTGTTTTAATGTGGAATTATTATCCATATATCATGTATTTATATATCAAAATTCATTGTTTTGCGACAGATCTCGGAATTGGTTTACACATGTTTATTCAGAGGACCACTAAACAATCAAATGAACGATGTAATCTTAATTACAAATATAAATCATGAGATATGAATGTGAAATAAACACAATAATTTTTTTGCTCTGACAAAGATTTCTTGGATTATTGAGCCATCTTACTCATATTCAAAATAAGATGTTCAGATCGGCAGTAACATAATGGCTGTAAATAGGGATCACACTGTCCTGCTTCCATATGTCTTTACTTGATTAATACACATTTTTACTTCAATAAAATTTGCATGATGGGATTAACACCTAATGATGCTCAAGGTCACCTTCAAGAATCTAAGTCATACAAGCAACAGGCCATAAACACATTCTTGTACAATATATTTTGAATATTATTCAAATGACAGACGTGGAGTTGAAATGTTAAACGTCTTTAAATTCAATAGCATCATCTATTAGTGTGTTCACAAATGTACCAAAAGACGTAGCAGATTTGGTGGGATATGATGCTACAGGACCCACGTTTCAGACATTTCAAGAAATTTTGTAACAGGAAAATTCAAATGCGTTGAAGAGACAGACGATCAACCAAAGTTGATCGAACTTGGCTACATTTGCCCTCGGGGGTTCTTGGTCCACCAGCAGTGACACTCACCAAGTAGTTCAAATGTTTAACGTCTTTAAATTCAATAGCATCATTTAAAACCTGAAAAATTCACAGCATGTACCAGACATGCACGTTTCGGGTACTGATCCTCAGTCTAAACAATAAAATATGGCCAAAAAGTATGAAAATTATTGTGTCCAAAAATGTACCAAAAGAGTAAGATCTATCGAGAACGTCAGAATGGTGCAGTTCCTGAAAGAACTGGAGAAATGTCCTGCGGTTGAAGGCAAATATGACTTGGTCGTTAAGACCTCCCAAGGATACAGGTTTTACACAACAGAGTTCATCAATGGGAAACCACAAAATTAAAACATACGTTCGAGCACATGTATGGGTCCAGTAGAAGGAAATCACAGATGTGTACCTTGCGAAAAGCTATCGGACATGTTTTCCTCACAACACTTGTTGACTTCGTACTCAAAAAACACCACTTAAACATGTTCCAAGGCTTGTACTTGAAAAGGAAATGAAAGCTGTGAGAGATCAAAAAAGAAACTATAGAGTAGTGTAGCTTCTTTAAAACAAGATGCAAATGTACTTCAAAAATCAAATTCCAATAATTTTGGTCCCTGTTTTAAGTTTTTTTCTCGCAAAAGAAATGCTAACAGACCCCTCCTTTCCCTTATGAAATATCTCATATAATATCATAATGTAGTTATACCTACAAATTTACAAGTAGGCCTAGGTAAAGCTATGTAGTAAGGTGTATGTGTAACTTGCTTCTTTTCAATCTGTTTAATCTGCATGATATGTATATCAAAATTTGTATAACATGTTAGTTATAATCATTACAAAAAGCAAAACTGAAACTTCGATCAAGTGTTGAAATCTTCACAGAAGTTACTGGTTCTGCCCTAGCCTATACAGCACTGTTTACCCGTCCCTGTTTACATGTCGCTGTTTACATATAGCTAAATTTCCCTTCATGACGTCATCTGATCAAAGATGACATCATATGTTCACGTTGCACTTAACTTGAAACTAAACCTTTATTATATTAAGGCACAGAAATCATGTACTTCAATATCTTACATTTTTTAAGATATTTTTTTAATATTTCATTCAACTCACCATGAAAATGTATGGTCTCTTACATTGCCGAAGTCGTGCGTCTTCGTGGTCTTTTTTTCTGATATCAAAACAACCGGAAATAGAATATTATACCCCCTGCCTTTTAAAATCTAACATAACTAGGTTATCTTTAATCACAAGGGTCATCAAATACCAAAATATAATCAAATTGTTCTAGAATACGAAAGCATTTAAAATAAATGAGAAAATCTTGATTATTTGAAAGTAATATTGGTCTAGCTTTATAGTCTCTATGCAAATGAGAAGTCTTTGAATTATGTCATCTTTGATAAAGGAGAAACCGTTGCTGTGTCAGTTGGGAGAGAGATTATATGCTATCCTACAGAACCATAAGCCAGGAAACAATGCTATGCTTGATCGTTTTTGGGAGGAGCAAAAAAAAAGCAATGGCTACAAATCCAAACGGCATAAAATATTTGTATTTTAATGTATATTTCCTGATTAAATATTTCACATTTATTTCTAAAAAGTAATCAACTTCACAGTTTGTTTTCACAATGGTAATTCAAACCATATTACGTAAAAATGAATAAAAATTCTACTATGCCTTGAAATATAGAAAAATTTTCGATTGCATAAACACATTCAAGATTATTATTAAAGTTTGTCTTTCTCAGTCAAAATATACAATTATAAAAAAAGGAACCAATATTAATTATACTTCTCCTTGCATGGCTCATCATTACCTAGTAAAATATATTTTATGAGGTGGCACCCAATGATTTTAAAATTTGCCATTTATCTGGGGTAGCAGAGCACCAAGGCATATGAGGCCTTGAGAGAAAGTGGAGTCCTGAGACTTCCCAACCAATTAACTCTCAGGGATTACACAAACTTCTTACAACCAAAATCTGGATTTCAGACTAAAGCCCTACAGGTTATTTTCTGTAAATAAATAAAATCGTCAATTTTCTTGTATAGACCAGAGTTGCCCGAAGCGTGCATGTTTGGTCCATGCTGTAAATTTATCAGGTTTTAAATGATGCTATTGAATTTGGGAACGTTTAGCATTGCAATCCAGCGAAAAAGAAATTCATGACAATCCTTGGTGCAATATGAACCATAACATTTTGAAATCTTTTACAGAAATAATACGAAGTTCCAACACTATACCTTCATGAAGAAAATTCCAAACCAATTTTCCTGCACTAGACACTTGTTTCGAATATTAAATTCTCATCAGTGATGCCGTGTACTTTAAACCTTTCTAAATACTAATATATTGAAAACGCTTTTACCTAGGATGTTAAATATATGTAGTTGTACGTTGGTTGTCATAGATCAAACAATATAAATAGAAAATTCTAAATTGAATGCAAGTGATTGACAAAAATAGATAGAGAGCTACCAGCATAAAAGAAGTATGTTGTGCTTCTGCATGGCGAAATGAAGATTAAGTCTGTTTTATCCTGCTTTTGTATGCCTTCGGTTTCTGAATTATGGATTTTGTGCTGTATACAGGGATATGGTCATTATCCATATTTATAATTGGTATACACAGAAGAAGCAAACAAGTGATTGGATTTACAAACCCTGACAACAGGAAATTTTATGGGGTTCGTAAGTATTTTTAAACAATTGCCCTGCTCCCTACATTTAATTATAAATTATTATTGCCAAATAAAGCTTTAAAAATAAACAAACTCTGTACGGTAAAAAAGTAAGTTGTACTTATTCATGTTAGGATGAAACAGAGCACTAACTCCCACATAAAAGTGGCTATAGGTCATTTTCCAACACGATCGTCAACAGCTAAAGAGTTATATCCCCTCTTATGGAAGGTTATGGCGTACTTGGAAATAAACTGTGGATTAAAGGCGATAATGTTAAACGTCTTCAAATTCAATAGCATAATTTATGACCTGATAAATTTACAGCATGGACCAGACATGCACGTTTCAGGTACTAACCCTCGTCAGTGATCCTTAGCCTAAACAATGTAATATGGCCAAAAAGTATGAAAATCATTATGTACGAATAGTACCAAAAGACGTAGCAGAATGGGTGGGATATGATGCTACAGGACCCACGTTTTAGCAATTTCAAGAAATTTTGTAACAGAAAATTTCAAATGCGTTGAAGAGACAGACGATCCACTGATGTCGATCGAACTTGGCTACATGTGCCCTCGGGGACTCTTGGTCCACCAGCAGTGACACTCACCAAGTAGTTCAAATGTTAAACGTCTTCAAATTCAATAGCATCATTTATGACCTGATAAATTTACAGCATGGATCATCTTCTCAAACCTGAACTCTTGCAATTGCTACAAATATTCCGAAAGGAGGAAGGGATTTATAAAATATAATTCTGGTTGCCTACTGTGAAGTCACGCTTTAGTTTTGAAAATATGGAGAATTTACCAACCTCCAGATACGTTTGACGTAATAACATTCAAAACACTCTTTATTAATGCTAAATGGGGTGTCTGAAATTTAGTACAAATGGAAATATACGTAATGACAGTGTTGCGTTGTGTGTTCATGGAGTATAATTCTTGTTGGATACGTGAAAATTTTCTGAATATCGATTCGCGATTCATGGAATTTGCACATGACCAACGAGAATTTTACTACTATGAACACCCAAAGTAAGACAGTCATTCTTAAATGATTTCAACAACGTAACAGGTTTTAAGCTGTTTACTTTTGGAAACAATTTCAGAAAAACAAAAACTTACTCTGGTCCCATGTTGAGAAACTGTACCTGATGATACCCAGAGCCATCTGTATAAGACCAAACTAAGATATGATCATTATATCTTAGCCCTTCCATTACGATGAGTGTCCGACTTGCAGCACATGTACATTTATAATTTCAGTAAAATAATGTGCTCCTCATTTATCTTGAAAACAGTAGCACACGTAATTTTATAATTAATCAAAAATTGTTTAATATGTATCCAATGATTTTTTTCACATGCATTTTTTTTATATTTTAAGATACATGTATAAATGTACACGTGATTGAAGAATGAGAAACAAGATAGTTGATAATGTATTCAAAATTGAATTTTTAGGTATAGAATAAATCAACAGTCATGTAAAATTTTGTTTACAAATCATTTCCTACCTGCTTTAATGGAAAACATGAAATAAAAAATTCTGTAACTTTCACCATTGGTCAATATCGTAAAATAATTTTTGTGTTCTGATAAAGCCAAACGGAAATATCAATGTTACATAATATTGTAACTTAAAACATTGATGTGATGTCATGCCTTTGTTCGAACAGTCCAAAATTTACCTTTGACTGTCCAATATCAAATCTAGATCGCGTTAAAAAAATATACGCGACCTAGATTAAATATTGGACAGTCACAGGTAAATATACTTTGACATCTCCAGAACAACTGTTACAATCCTGGTTGTTTTACACCACAATTGTCGTTCTTCGAGACCTCTGGGTAATCGGAAAAGTGGAAGGGTTGTGCGCACGTAATCCAGGATAACCACACATTCTGCTATTTCCGTGGCAGATGGCCGTCCTAAGTCGGCACCAGTTGCCCATTGGCCTCGTTGGTTTATGTGTAGTTCTTTGTGTTTGATGTTTCTGTGTTGTGCGTTGACGTTCCTTGTCCCTTATGCGTCTCTTTCCGTGCTTGTCTGCTTTGTGTTTTTGCATTGGGTGTTTTGGGGTTTTGCTGTGGATGTTACAACCGGGTGTTGTTGGAGATCCCGTCCTTTGTTCCTTATTTAGAATGAGGTAAAGAAGATCCTGACAACAATCTCAACAGCACTCACAATAGAGCACAAAATTGACTATCGACGGACCCCTAGCAAGCTAAAGGTGGGATCAGGTGCCCGGGAGGAATAAGCATCCCCTGTTGGCTTGCCGCACCCGCCGTTGACGTCCAAGCAAGACCATTAAAAACAATATCTAAAATTATGCACTGTCTGAGGTTGTGTCTATATAGAAAGTGCTATGGCGACCTTGTCAGGGAAATCACGCGACAAGAATTCCATGTTTTCCAATTTGTGCTATTTTTTCCAAAATTGACAAAATCCAGCACAATCTTATATATCTTAAGAATCGGCCATTGCGTCGGAAATGACAATGTAAGAGACACTATAGTTCAGCCCGTTTTTTCTCGATCTTTTTAATTTTACTTATAGTCAAGATTTTTGCTCGACCTTTTTCTAGTCCGAAAAACCTAAGTACAGCCTTTGACGGCTATTTTGACCTAATCCCCCAAGTCCCCCCTCCCCCCCCCCCCCCCCCCGATGCAAATAACCGTCAAAGGCTGGGCTAACGTCAGGCTTTTCGAACTAGACTCTTTCAAAATATCTTCCTGAATTGTTTTTTGTTTTTTTTTCATTAAATCTTGTACACTGTAAGTTGAACGTCCACACTGATTTCTTTTCGGCATTTAAAGGTACTATATTATTTATTGCTTGTCCGGAAAACGGCACTTTTAGAGACACGCCCTTAAATTCTATATATCCAAAGAAGGTTCAACTTTATCGTCATCACGCAAAGTATTCTCGTTGATTTTTTCTCAAAAATGGCATCCAATTTCGTCTTGGTTTACGAAATCTGCGTCATAATTTGTCACAACCTTTTTTTTAATTGAGAATTTCATCTCCGTTATCTTCTTAATAAATGACTCCCTACTGCTAGTAGCGAGAATGTTAGAACCAGGAGTGATTACATTTCGTTACAGTGAAGGCAATTAGCCTAATAAGAACAAAGTCAAAGGCCCTGCCAATTTGAATAGAGATCAATGCTTTAAGTACGATACACGCCTCAAACAATTCATTCTCAAAGATATGCCAACAGGGGATACTTACTCCTCCCGGCACCTGGTCCCACCTCTGGCTTGCTGGGGGTCTGTCGATGCTCAATTCGGTGCTCTATTGTGAGGTTATCGTCATCAACTCATTAAGGCAGTGAACATCAGCAAGGCGCGAAGCAGGAGAAAAACAAAATATTCCTCATAAACCACAGTTTTATACATTCATAACGACTGATATTTGGGTCTCTGTAAAGTGCGAAACGAAACAAAAACGAAACGAAACGAAACAAATCGAAACCTTTAGAAAAATATAATTTAAAAAAACCCCAGAAAATAAGAACTCTCTCACTTTCTCTCTCTCTCAACTTCATGTGATGATATCAAATGTATGTCATCGTCTTCTTTAAGAGAGATATGAAATACACGTATACAAAAAGAATAATTTATAACTTCTACATGTTTCATTGCGTTCTAGCTGCTTTTGACGTCTCTCGGGGAATCTTTTCCCGTTATATTTTACACTCAAATCCAAATATACATTCTTTAATAAAAACATTGTATGTATCTTTATCTTCTAAATTTATAAAATTTTAAAGAAAAAAAATCAAACATTAAATACAGCATCCCTGTCCTGCAGCGTAACTGCTGTTTTACACATTGCGGTACAGACGAACGTTATTTTCGGTGCGTGACGTCAAAAGTTCTTGCACCGATTGTAAATTACGCATTATTTTGGTCAATGGTGGCCCCTGGAAGTAATCTAGACGAAGGATATTTATCTGACGAAGGATATTTATCTGAAAATCTCTCAAAATGATTACTATTTAGAACGTCATATAAAGTGACAAAGGGATAAATTTTTCTTTTGTGGTTTTTGAGTGATGATAGGACTCGTGAAGACCCTGATCACGCTCACATTTGATTTATTAATTTTGAGATGACCCCTACCCTTCCTAACATATTTTTCTTCTTTGCTTTTGTGTTTCATAATTTTGAAGCTAGAAATGAGGGTTTACAAATATCGAATACTGGTACAGCATTTTGACGAAAATTCTTTATTTTTTCTTGTCACTTTCAACATTTTCTATCAAATTTTTCATACTTTGTAATGCCCCCAATTGCATAATAATCAATTGCATAATAATCAGTCTTTTTTTTTATTATCGATATATTGTGTTAATCATTTATAAAGTAATAGTATATTGCAATTTCAATCAAATCTCTATTATAGTATTCTTGAAAATTGGCAATTTATAGGAAAAATCTATTAATTCCCATATACCCCCATAGTACAAAAGACTTTATTTTAGACGGTCCCTACATCTATACCAATCTGTCATAATGTGAATAATTAAGAAAGTAATAATTCGTGTAAAAATAATCAATTTTTCTATTATAGTTTTTAAAATATGAAACCAGACTCGGCCTCCTTAAATTGCTGGAGGGTACCTTTTGACAACCACACACTCTCAAAACCCCTTCTTGTTTTTGGAGATCAGATAATCAAAATAAAACCCTTTCTATTTTCATTAAATATAATGAGGAGGGAAATATGTTTTATTTTTTATATTTTTTATTATTTCTTCGAAATTTGAATAGTTCACTGTCGTCCATACATCACTGTTGAAACAATGACATCATTTTTTTACAATCGTATCATTATTTTCAATTATGAACTTGACATATGCATTATAATTGGCTTCACATAATTCACAATTGTGGAATGTGTTCACGATCGAAAATGCATATAGAAACGTTTTTCATCAGCATAATTTTTATTCATTTTTTTTATAAATAGAAAAGAATGAAAATTCAAGAAATGTAAATATTTGTGTCAATTTTGTTACAAATGAAGTTTTTTTTAAATATTGTTGCAGATATCGTTTTCTAGAGAGCAATGTAAAACATGACTGCAAAGTTACAACAGCTGATAGCATTTTTTAAAACCCCTGCTCATACGAGTCCTTAGTTATGGTATGCAAATCTATTCAAAATTCTACAAATTTTTCTTATTTGTATTAAATATAGAATATATTAAATCTATTTCAAATCTTTCTCTTGCTGTTCCATATTAGTACAATTGAAATGTAGTATACTGTCTGTACAAGTGCGGATCTACAAGAAAGGATATGAACTCACTTGAATTTTCCAAAAAAATGCTCAATTAACTGCGTTTTGAAATGAAATTCTTATCAAAACCAAATGATTGTTTTGAATGTGAAATCTGACACGTATTAGAAAATTTCTGCACGATTTTTTTCAACGGAAGTAAGTCGTATTCAATATCACATCATACACATGGACTATTTTCGGTAATTAAAATACGGATAAACACATGCACATCGTATATAAATCTCATATTGATAATGATAACTTCGCAAATATATTTTAGATGTATATTTATTATGTTCATCCTTTGGGGGTACCTGGACCCGAAGGAAATTATACTAAATTCAGGTATTATTTGTGAATAAAAAAAAAATGATTGTTTTGATCATACTCATTAAAAAATTAATTCACTCTTTATATAAAAAATCTTTAATATCTAAATATGGGTCAAAATTTATATTATGGACAGGTTTATTGTTTTTAAGATTTTAGAGATTATTTCAAACCAACTTTGTAATGGAGAAAGAAAATGGACAATCGTCGGATTTGACGCCTTACCATATACTCTGGGGTATAGAGTTTTGGAAACCATCCACACGTGCCCAGAATACCCACGTGAATCTGACGATAGTTCTATTATGCACGACCTTACAGCCGTGTGTGGACACGCAGGATGCCAGAGAAAAGTTAACAATTTATTCATTGTACCAGGTAATGTTTAATACGTTTGTATGAATGGAAAGGGGGATAGAATTATCGTTTTTATGCCCCCGAAATCAAAGATTTGGGGGTATATAATTTCTGGAATGTCCGTCTGTTTGTCCAAAAAACTTTAACATTGGACATAACTTAGGACAAAACCTAAACTGTATGACATCAAATGTTCTGTACGGAATAGAGTGCTCCGGACCAGAATGTCAGGACATCGGTCAAAAATAAATAATAAAGGAAGACAACTTCTTTATAGGCATTTTGACCAGGCCGATCATTCTGTTTTATCTATGAGAGTCAGAACCCTGGAGAAAATATATCACCCCACAAACAATCCCAATTTCAGCACACCTTTCCGTAGCAACAGAGAAGAGTTCTGGATAAAAATCTTAACACTGCAGCGCCCTATGGCGATAATATAAGCACCTTAGGAAAATTAACAAGTCCCGGTTGTCAATCGGTAAATGTGACTAGCTTATTCAACAGACCACAAAGAAGACCTCGAAGTCATGGCATTCGTAAATATAATAGGCCTGAGATACATAGTTTTTCCTTCGATGACTTGGTTCCATTTTTGAATGAGCCTCTAGGCCTGCATTATATTCGTGCCAAATTATACTCAGTTCCTTTACGGAAGTTACACGAAAGCTACGAATATACGAAGGACCTCATATATACCGATACACGTTCCCCAGAATACAGACTACAATGAGTCATCTTGGACATTTCTACTTTTCGTTTATTTCAAGCAGTTAGATCAGATAAATCAGAGGAGAAAACAAACCGTCCTTTCATTAAAGTTAGATTTGCAAACAAAGGTATTGATAACTTGAATCTTGGTCAAATTGTGAATCACAAAACTGTCACAGACAAAATCCCACCATACTTCAAAGAGACTCCTTGTATTTCCTATAGCTACACACCAACATTTGCATCTAAAATTTACAATTACAAACGATTCTTGCAGTGTATTGATTTAAGTAATCCCTTACTACATCCATTTCCTTGCAAATGTTCTTCATCGGATTTCAACTACTCTCCTTGTGGACACGTTATTACTGGTGACCTTAGTATAGTCAAGAACGACAAGTTGAGAGAATTGTTAAAAAAGGGTCCCAAATACAGAGAAAGTATGTCCTTTACATGGAACCAAAATGTCAAAATTATCATGGACTCTTGTGAGGAATATGCAAGACGTTGGGCAAAGAAAGAAGATGTACAACTCGACACCCTTTCCGAATGGATAAAATCAATCAGAGGGCTACTTTTATCTAGAATTTACCGATTAAAATCAACTGTGAACACCAGATTCGAGTCTATATTTAAATACCCTGATGTTATCACAGAGCTTACCTACCATCAAGCAATATATTACACATTTACTTGCAAAAGTACTATTTCGACAGTCTAGTTAAAGAGTTGGGTTTAAATTCGATACCTGAAAATCCCACTTACACCCCAACAAACCTTTCTGCCTCTGAAATAATAGATAACCACAAATCAACTCTTGCTTCCTTTGGCTTCGACACTAACAATTTATATTTAGATTTACCATACTTATACTGCATACCTAAAATGGATATGAATCCGTACAAACAACGGTTCATCGCTGGTTCCTCAAAATGTTCTACCAAATCTGTATCGATCTTACTCACCAAAGTTTTATCTGAAATCAAATCTGGGCTTCAAAAATATTGTTCGACGGTATATTCTCGCAGTGGTATCAACCAGATGTGGGATTTAAGAATTCGATGGAACTTTTAGAACATCTGAAATCCACTCATTTGAGTCCATTCGATCAAAGCCTTTGATTTTTCGACACTTTACACTACAATGAGTTAAAGAAGATCCTGACGACAATCCCAACAGCACCCACAATAGAGCACAAAATTGAGCACCGACGGACCCCCAGCAAGCCAGAGGTGGGACCAGGTGCCCGGGAGGAGTAAGCATCCCCTGTTGGCTAGCCGCACCCGCCGTCGATGTTCATGCACAAAAATGAAGATATATTAAATACATGCACTGTCTGTGGTTCTTTCTATATAGAAAGTGCTATGGCGACAATGTCAGGGAAAAATATTCAAAACACTTACTGTCAAACCCTTCGCGGGGAACTTTTCTACGAGCTCCACACGGCAAAGGGCATAAGTGTGACACAAATGAGTTAAAGAAGATCCTGACGACAATCCCAACAGCACCCACAATAGAGCACAAAATTGAGCACCGACGGACCCCCAGCAATTCCACATTCTAAATTGAAACAAAGACTCGCAAAAATTATAAGTAATGCGTTTATAAGTAAGAACGGTAATCGCAAATACAAATTTATTGTAGTTAACTATGACAAAACCTACATTGTAAAAGAAAAGTCCGATTCTGACAATAACTACACTGAAACAGATATTATTCAGATGTTAAATTTTCTGATCGACAACATTTTTGCGGTGTTTAGAGGAAAGGTCTTCCAGCAAATTGTCGGAATTCCAATGGGGACCAATTGGGCCCCATTCCTTGCCGACATTTTCCTTTACTCGTACGAAGCTGAATTCATTCAATCTTTGGTCTCTGAAGGGAAAAGATACTTGGCTTCTTACTTCAACTTCACTTACAGATACAAAGACGATGTGTTGTCCATCAATAATCCAAAATTCGCTGATTACCTGAACTATATCTATCCTTCGGAGCTTGAAGTCAAAGAAACTACAGAGACAAATAATTCAGCATCCTATTTGGACATAATGTTGTCCTACGACACTGATGGTCACTTGAACACCTTACTCTAGGACAAACGTGACGACTTCAATTTCAGCATTACAAACTTTCCTTTTCTGAGTAGCAACATCCCTTCATCGCCTGCTTATGGCGTGTTCATATCTCAGTTGATACGCTATTCAAGAGCAAGTACCAAATATACGAATTTTGTTCTGAGAGCTAGGCGTCTTTCAGATAAGCTTCTCAGTCAGGAATATGTTTGTGAACGACTAACATCGTCACTGAGAAAGTTCTACGGTCGATATGGGGAACTCGTCATACACTATGATGTCCCACTCTCCAGAATGGTGGATGATATTCTGTCATAGACCATTTGAACCATCCAACCAAAAATTGTACTCTATGTCTTCCGAAATGGAAGTAACCGGATGTGACAGTTCTACCGAATTGAAGCGGCGGGTGTCTTATGCAAGCAGGAGATGCTTACTCTTCATGGGCACCTGGTCTCACTCCCATATCGGGAGTTCGCTTCTTTTCATGTGGTGGGGGTTTTTGTTTGTTTGCTTTGGTTTCCGTTTTATCCTGATTTTGTATGCCTTCGGTTTCTGATTTTCTAAATTATCGATTTTGTGCTGTATACAGGGATATGGACATTATCCATATTTGAATGGGAGGTGATAGGGCTTTCATATTTCACATGTGTATTCCTTGTAACAGTTTGACAGTAAGTGTTTTGAATATACTTCCCTGACATTGTCGCCATAGCACTTGTAACGGTTTGACAGTAAGTGTTTTGAATATACTTCCCTGACATTGTCGCCATAGCACTTTCTATATGGACATAACGTCAGACAGTGCATGAAGTTTTTATATTTTCATTTACATTCTTCATAAACATCGACGGCGGGTGCGGCTAGCCAACAGGGGATGCTTACTCCTCCCGGGCACCTGGTCCCACCTCTAGCTTGCTAGGGGTCCGTCGATGTTTGATTTTGCGCTCTGTTGTGAGTGCTGTTGAGATTGTCGTAAGGATCTTCTTTCACTCATTTGTGACAAGACCTTTCCATTGATACCAAATGTTTTTACCTCGTGACCTTGACCTTTGATCTGCTTTTCAAAACCTTTAACATTTGGCATTACTTTTGAATGGTAAGTGATAGGGCTTTCATATTTCAAATGTGTATTTCTTGTCACAAGATTTTTCCATCGATACCAAAAAATTTTAAGCAAGTGACCCTGACCTTGACCTCTCACATACATGTACTTAATAGAAAATAGTGTTTAAACTAACAAAGATGTCACCGGAGGCATTCGTGTTTCACAAACACAGGCTTTATATATATAAGCTCAATTTTTTACCGTTTCAACAACTCCTATCAAATTCATTCATTTGGCATCTATCTTGTTCTGTTTGTTGTCATATCTGTGTATTTTATTCAACTTTTGGTAACTGTCATGTGATTGCAACAGCTATGCTTTGTTTCTTTTGAATTAAATGAATGAATGTGAATTAATTTTGTACAACAAATCCTCCAATCAAAGGTTACATACATATTTAAATAATTTTTTCAGGCGGTGGACATTATGAAATAAACATGGTGAAAGCATTATTCAAAATCTATGGGATGTGTCCATTTCAAGGCTAGCCTTTATGCTCGGGTTTTGGACACCAAGAGCACAACTGTCCTGTCAAAATGCATCAGGTATTCATAAGAAGATTATAATTTTAATAATGCAGGAAAAAATAAAAGAAGAAATTATATCGAATAACGATGTTTTAAATTAGATTAAATATATTGAACTCTAGATATTTTGTTTTAGTGTATTCCTTAAATACATGTTTAATAGAATTTTTTTATTAGCATTGCATCGTCTTTGACATCCGTTTAAATAATATTTAGATCACCACAAGAACTAAGATCATTCAGATATTTATGCATGCTATGGGTTCAGAATTATTGTCCAAGTATCTCCAACATACCGGTAACCTACAAGAATCACCTACACCGACTGGATTCCTAGAATGGATCCCTCTACAAGAGCCCTGGACCCAGTTCATGACGGAAGCTGTCTTTACTTATTGTCTGTCTGTCCATTATTTCGGGCTGGTGTCCGTCGCAATAACAGTAAAGCTATTAATGTTGCCAAGGCGACATTTGCTCCTCTTTTTTTTTTTTTTTTGCCTCACTATGCTCTTTTATATTGAAACCTTCGTCAGGGACTTATGTGTTCGACATCAATGTCCTCCTGAGGTTTTGGATTTCATTGAGACACACGAGTCGTACAGAGTTTCTGGCGATAATTGTAAAGGTGAAGGTGGAGATTTTATCTTGGAGTCCAAAAACAGAGCCATAAAGAAACTTCTATCTTCTGGTTTGCCAGATGATGCAGCTTGGCAAAGAGCTACAAGGAACGTAAAGAGAGTGAATAAAGTAAGACGTATTCAAGATTGTCATACATGTATGTCATTTATTTTTTAATCAGTGATGCGCAATATGAGATGGACAATACCACTTTAATTTAATAAGGCTAGATTTTGTTCTAGCAGCGACACCAAGACAACGGGCGTGCACCCAATAGTCGCATGTTACACGGTCACCACTTGCATGATTACAACCGATGCAGAAAGACGGACCATCGTCACTACCACACACCCTGCATTTGTTAACATCGGTGATGTCGGAAAACATGCCATCTATGGTTTGGACAGCACATTCTTTCCCTTTCCTGTCATTCGAACAAACACCACTCACGCTACCCTCAACAATATCCTTTCCATCCTATTTCAATCAATAAGAAGACTTGAAACGGAAAGATTTTGCTCAGGGGACGAACATTTGATCCTGAATTTGGGGGGGGGGGGGGGGCGTATTTTTTTTTTCTTTTTAGAAATAATAATCCTGACCCAGTAAATAGTGAAAATGACAATGGAAATCAAATAATATTTGTATCCATTAAATGGGAAGCCATTGCAAATTGAAGACCACGTCACGTCAAATAATGACGTTGACGTTAAAATTATTTGGAACGATTCTAAAACATGTAACATAATGACTAAAATAAAGGAGGGAATCTCCAACTGCACTTGAATATTTTTCCCTGACATGGTCCCCATAGCACTTTCAATATAGACATAACCTTAGACAGTGCATGTATTTCAGATATTTATATATCTTTAACTTATTGGTTGCAGCACCCAGAGCAAAACACCCAGCAGACACTCACAGAAGAGAGACATAACAGGGACAAGGAACATCAATGCTAAACGTCTTCCAATTCAATAGCATCACTTAAGACCAGATAAATTTGCAGCATGGACCAGACTTGTACGTTCCGAATACTTAACCCTCGTCAGTGATCCTCAGTCTAAACAATGTTATTTGGCCACAGAGTGTGATAATTATTATGTCCTAAAATGTACCGAAAGACGTAGCAGAATGTGTTGGAAATGATGCTACAGGACCCAGGATTGTAGAAATTTCAAGAAATTTTGTAACAGACCATTTCAAATGCATTGAAGAGACCGAGATCAACCGATTCGGAAGATGATCGAACTGGGCTACATGTGTCTCGGTGATTCCTGGTCCACCAGCATACCAAGTTATACCAAAAAAACCATTAAACACAAAAGACCACACTTATACCAACGAGACCAATGGGCAACCGGTACCTACTTAGGACGGCAATCTGCAGACGAGTGCACAACCCTCCCTCTCGATTACCAAGGCCTCGAAGAACGCGCAATTAAGGTGTTAGTAACTTCACTGTAAGATGAACAGACAACATGACGCAGGTTCCCAAGAAACCCCCAGATTGATGTGCAAATGGAAATACCGTGTTTCGTGCATGTCTGAAAATTTATCTGCTCTTAAATGATGCTATTGAAT
The DNA here is from genome assembly GCA_028142955.1 of Pinctada fucata. NCBI lineage: Eukaryota > Metazoa > Mollusca > Bivalvia > Pterioida > Pteriidae > Pinctada > Pinctada fucata. The sequence goes on along the minus strand of AP027113.1, from coordinate 39,648,955 downwards.
TTGAAGACGTTTAGCATTTGAATCACTTGGTGAGTGTCACTGCTGGTGGATCAGGAGTCCCCGAGGGCACATGTAGCCAAGTTCGATCAATTTCGGTTGATCGTCTGTCTGTTCAACGTATTCGAAAATTTGTTACCAAAATTTCTTGAAAGTTCGAAAACATTGGTCCTGTAGCATCATACCCCACCCATCTTGCTACATCTTCCGGTACACAATTTTGTACGTAATAACTTTCACACTCTTTGGCCTATAACATTGTTTAGATTGAGGATAACTGACGAGGGTTGGGTACCCGAAACGTGCATGTCTGGTCCATGCTGAAAATTTTTCTGCTCTTGAATGATGCTATTGAATTTAAAGACGTTTAACATTTTGCGCGATTGAAATTATGGCTTTTTTGGCGGATGCAATAAGAGCGCCATTTTTTCAATTAACAAGAAACGGAATTTATTCAACTAGAGACCTGCCACTTGAAAAAATATGACTTAATTTCCGTAACATATTCACCTATGTTAACCACGACAAATATGGATAATGACCATATCCCAATACATAGTACAAAATCGATATTTCAGAAAATCATAAACCGGAGGCATACAAAACCAGCATAAAACAAGAACCGAAACAAATAACCCCCGCCACATGAAAAGAAGCAAACTCCCAATATGGGAGCGAGACCAGGTGCTAGGAAGAGTCAGTATCTCTTGCTTGCATGCAACACCAATCACTTCAATTCGGTAGAATTGTCACATTCGATTACTTACATTTCGGAAGATACAAGTTTATTCGGTGGGTGGATGGTTCAAATGGTCTAAGACAGAATATCGTCCACCATTCTGGAGAGTGGAAAATTATAATGTATGAAGAGTTCCCAATATCGACCGTAGAACCTCCTCAGTGACGAGGTTAGTCGGCGACAAACCGTAAGCTTATTTGAAAGACGCCTAGCTCTCAGAACAAAATCTGTAGCATCATATCCCACCCATTCTGCTACGTCTTTTGGTACATTTTTGGACATAATAATTTTAATACTTTTTGGCCATATTGCATTGTTTAGACTGAGGATCACTGACGAGGGTTTAGTACCCGAAACGTGCATGTCTGGTCCATGCTGTAAATTTATCAGGTTTCAAATGATGCTATTGAATTTAAAGACGTTTAACATTTGAACTACTTGGTGAGTGTCACTTCTGGTGGATCAAGAGTCCCCGAGGGCACATGCAGCCAAGTTCGATCAAGTTCGGTTGATCGTCTGTCCCTTCAACGAATTTGAAATTTGCTGTTACAAAATTTCTTAAAACTTCTAAAACTAGGGTCCTGTAGCATCATATCCCACCCATTCTGCTACGTTATTTTGGTACATTTTTGGACATAATTTAATACTTTTTGGCCATATTACATTCACTGACGAGGGTTTAGTACCCGAAACGTGCATGTCTGTTCAATGCGGTAAATGTAACAGGCTTCAAATGATGCTATTGAATTTAAAGACGTTTAACATCTGTATATTTGATACTTCCTCTGGCATAGCGTATAAACTGAGATATGAACACACCATAAGCAGGTGATGAAGGGATTTTGCTACTTAAAAAAATAAGGTTTGTGATGATGAAATTGAAGTCGTCACGTTTGTCATAGAGTTAGCTGTTCAAGTGACCTTCAGTGTCGTAGGACAACAATATATCCAGATAGGAGCTGAATAATTTGTTTCTGTAGTTTCTTTGGCTTCAAGCTCCGTAGGATAGATTCAGCTGAGGGTATCCGCGAATTTTGGATTATTGATGGACAGCACATCGTCTATGTATCTGTAAGTTAGAAGCTACGTATCTGTTCTCTTCAGAGACCAAAGATTGAATGAATTCAGTTTCACAAGAGTAAGAAAAAAAGTCGGCAAGGAGTGGGGTACAATTGGTTCCCATTGGTATTCCGACAATTTGCTGGAAGACCTTTCCTCCAAACACCACAAAAATGTTGTCGATCAGGAAGTTTAACATCTGAATAATAACTGCTTCAGTGTACTTATTTTTAGATTCGGACTTTTCTTTAACAAAGTAGGTTTTGTCATAATTAACAACAATAAATTTACATTTGCGATTGCCGTTCTTGCCTGTTAACGAATTACCTATTATTTTGGTGAGTCTTTCTTTCAATTTAGGATGTGGGATTGTTGTGTAAAGTGTCGCAAAATCGAAGGCTTTGATCGAATGGACTCTATTGGAATGAGTGGATATCAGATGTTCTAAAAGTTCCTTGAAATCCACATCTGGTTAATACCGCTTCGGGAATATACCGTCGAACAATATTTTTAAAGCCCAGATTTGACTTCAGTTAAAACTTTGGTGAGTCCATGTTGTAAATTTATCTGCTATGAATTTGAAAACGTTAAACATTTGGTGAGTAAGATCGATAAAGATTTGGTTGACATTTTGAGGAACCAGCGATTAAACATTGTTTGTACGGATTTTTATGAATTTTAAGTATGCAATTTAAGTATGGTAAATCTAAATTGTTTATGTCAAAGCCAAAGGAAGTAAGAGCTGATTTGTGGTTATCTATTATCGGGTCGAGGAAAGTGCCAAATAAGGATATAAACAAAATATCACATGATATCTGACGAGTATACGTCGGTGTCATCCCGATTGTCCCACATTTATATAAAAAAGGTATAAAAGTCATGTGGGACAATCGGGATATGGTGTGCAGGTTAAGTAGGTAATTGCGGCAATTATCTCATTCAGAGATCAAAGGGTGAAGGTTAAAGTCTGATTCATGATTTCTTAATTAACGGCATGAATGTTTTGTACTTTCTGGTGTGCTTTTATTTATTTTATTCATTTTTTTTTTGGACTTTAGGACCATCCCTCTAAAACTCCTGGATCCGCCCATGAATTCTACCAAGACATGTGATTTGTAGACCGATTTTTGTGACCCTATATTTTGGCAGGGTTTTTTTTTGCAAATTACTTGACCATTTTCGGGACACCGAATTTTAAAGCTGTCAATCTATATCGATTTCAGGTAAAACTGGATGATTTAAATCATGTACATAGATTAAAAAAGGACGGTTCTCGGCGACTTCCTCCTGTGCGCGACATTGTAGATGGCGCCAGGAAAATTCACTTTGGCTTTATTTAAACTGTTTGACATGAAGTACCACTGACGAGGATTCAATATCCAAAAGCATGTGTCTAGTTCAATAAAATTGGTACTATAGAACATATATTTTAATATTGACAAATTCAAAGGGGCGAGAGGGGTCAAAAGGCGGTGTGATTAAGCAACTTAGATGCAACATTTTTGAAATACTTCAAAATTGTCACAGAGTTTTGAAAATAAGTTTCTTCAAATTACTTCAAAAGGACGACGTCTGTCCGGAAACCGTTCTGACACTAGTATAGCTCATGACCATACTTCTTTTTGAATCATGACAGTATCACAACGAAGGTTTTGCGTGCGAGTGTTAAAAAATGTGAAAGGATGAAGATGCAATCAATGACACTTACGAAATAACATAAAATCTTATATGAAGGTGTCTGACAATTGTCCGAATTGTCACATTCCTATGAAAACTAAGAATTAATGGAGTTTTAGAAATAAATGAAATAAATATCCATATTTGTCATACTAATCTATTTGAAAATGAAAATGCCTAAATTGTTGCTGGAACGTGTACGTAACGTGACAACAGTATGACTCCTCTTTTCATTGACATAAAGACCTTTTTCATCTCTATATTGCATACGTTTCGAAACTAATGTTCTGTACAGATACAATTTTTAAAGTACATGTATATGCTATTTCAGTTGAAATGTGCAATTTCTTAGCTATAATTATAAATCTTGATCACGTATGAAATCTATGAAATACGGCATACGAAACTAATCCTTTAGAATCCATAAGTCTTAGATTGTATTTATCGATAGTAGATTCATATTTAATATTTTCAGTAGTTATCCCATACTCTACTATCATACTTCAAAATTGTCACAGAGTTTTGAAAATAAGTTTCTTCAAATTACTTCAAAAGGACGACGTCTGTATCGTTATTTAATCATATTAATATCATTTTCAAAAGTGTAACAAAAATCCTACAACAATAAAATAGACTATAACCTGAATGTTTGTATTATCATTAGGCCATTCCAAGTTTTATTTCTGTTTAGCGTCCGCGTGCGCGTAGGTTTTCAGCATGTGTCATGAAAAAAAAAACAAAAAACATAAAAGGTCAATTTCCTGAACTTCGAATTTGTACATTACGGATTTTCTCCTTATATTTTTCATTTCCTGTGCAACAAAAAATGTCTCAAGTGACATCTTATTACTACATTTTATCCGTTTTCGTAGGTGTTTGGTGAGGGGCAGTTCCTAAATGAATTGTCAGGGTGGTTCTGGGGGCACTGTCTGTGCTGTTAAAGCGGATATAGATAAGGATAATGTCCTAGACTAGTTTGCGTTTGTTGAAGGTAAATGATGTGTAAACATTTTCCTCCCTGCTCGAATGCAAGTGAGAGGGATGTTTAAAAGATAGATAGATATGAAAGACCGCTCATACTAATCATGTTCTATAAAAGCTTCTGATGGAGCTTCAGAAATAGAAGTTTGGTGGACACTCTTAGTGTATGAAACTTTGACAAAGTTTAATTGTTCTAAAACATATTCCAAGGTCAAGAATACTGTTGTAAATGTGTTTAGTCAGATTATTGAAGGTCATATTTTTTTTTACACTGAGAGATATTCAAATGATTAAAAATGCAATAAATTTGTTGAAAATTGCTTCGTTTTTTCTTGTGTCCTTGTGTTTTTTAATTGAATAGGTAGGTAGGTTTTGGTCATCCGGGTGGACGCTAAACAGAAAAAAAAAACTTGGAATGGCCTTATGCATGTATTTATTTAGAAATGTAGGAAAATCGGGATATGATTTTTTCCAAATGTGGGACAATCGGGATTAAACCTATACGTCATGATTGAAAACTGACCATTCCAGTCAATTAACTACGGTCACGTGGTCCATTTACTACGAAATACTACAATGAGCCACGTGCATTTAGGAGAAATCTGTATGAAAATTGCTGGGGGTAACATATGCGCTTGACTTCAGACCCCTTCGTCGGGCACACATGCTGCATTATTGTATTATATTAATCATTGTAAAAAGTAACCTAAATCGCTCATACGACAGAGATCAACAGCATTAGTAAAGCTGAAAATTCATGGTTATAATAAATACGTGTACATCGTCAAAGTCGGTATTTCATGTACATACAAAACGATGACACAATGATGTCCTAATAGAATTATATAACACGGGCATCCAATAAGTAATTAGCCATTTTAGAGGAGGAAACTAGAATATATTTCCTCATTTAATATTATAACATAGTCCCTGTTGTTCGACGATACAGGTATAACAATTCTTAGTTCCACACACGAACAAAATGGTTGATTGTAAGAAATACAGATATTTTACTCATAAAATTAATTTTTAATGTCTGCTTTTCATCCTAATATTGCAAAATACATATCAAAAGGCCTAATGAAATTTTCAAACATCTACGTTAGAATATCGCAAGTTTAAAAAATTCTTTACTTGTGCGCCACCTACAATGAATATCGATTTTAAAATATAACTATGGGAATCAGTATATTGTCTATACGTCGGCATCTCGTTACTTGTGCGCCACCTACAATGAATATCGATTTTAAAATATAACTATGGGAATCAGTATATTGTCTATACGTCGGCATCTCGTTACTTGTGCGCCACCTACAATGAATATCGATTTTAAAATATAACTATGGGAATCAGTATATTGTCTATACGTCGGCATCTCGATTATCAAATTTCAAATAGGTCCAAGATTTTATCATACCTCAAAATCATTTCTGTTTCTTCACAATGATCTGGCGGACTTTACAAACCATTACGAATGTAAACATTTAGAATCTACATTGAAAGTACTTTCTTTGAATCCGTCATCCGTCCGTCTGTCTGTTTGTAGCTCATATTTTGTAAACTCAGTATGATAATAACATTATTTCACACTACTTAGTATTAATATTTCATGAGTTTATTTTTCCATTACGCTGTAGAGAAATAATGTACAAAAAAGGGCTTGGGTGAACACTTTGAAGTAATGTATATCAAAAATGGAGGAGGGGACTATGCTCAGGAATAATCTTTTTTCACTTTATGTATTATGGATCGACTGCCAAAAAAAAAAAAAAAAAAATAAAAAAAAAATAAAAAAAAATGCATGTATGTGATTATAAGTGTTCTACAACTCAGCTTCTTCCGATATGGTATGGGTCTCAATCTCCTACGCATGCGTCCGATTTCAGTTCCGCTTTTCTTCACTTTGAAATCTACCTCTGCCGTCATCGCCTATTGTTTGTCTGCAAGAATCTTGCAGACTGGAACTCGTGCTTCATATTTGTATATAAAGTATTGCAAGTATATACCATTAGGTTTGACTACATTTATGAGGTATACAGTGTACATGCAATGCTTTTCTTTCGATGCAATACGATGCAGTATCAGGGATTCTTTCTTCATTCGTACGTTGCCAACACGATCAGCTGAGCGAGAAGTCTCCAGTAAAAATACAAATTCCAGCTATAAATTGAAACCTACCGTCTTTAGACGTGAGTCTTGTAAATTGTCCTACATCAAGATAAGAACGTTTCCTTTTTGCCCATTTACTCGCCCCTAAACACTAAAATATGTGCCTCTGCCTTTGAAACTTTTGCACTGTTTACGTCAGAAGTCTGAATGACGTCACTGTGACGACATGCCGTACCTGCGATGCCTCTCGGTTTTTATCATTGCGTGAAGTGGCGTAGGAAAATAGCGATGACGGCAAGGTTATATTGCAAGCCTGTGCCGCCTATGACCTTGTCGCAAGTTGGTATGGGTCTCTGTCAAATTACTTGCAATCCTTAAGGTGGGAGGGGGTTGTGATCAGTGCCTAATAAAGGTCATTGTATTGGGTATGTTTCAGTAACTGGGCATCTACTCCCACCTGCAAATGTTAAAAAATATGCTTTGGCTGCGTCACTGAGTCGTTTGACGTCTTCTTAACAGATCTAGAAAACTAAGTGGGATCCAGCCTAAGAAGTTCTGTTGGTACATGTAGTTCAAGAATGACGAATACTTAAGTGCAAGTCTACGAGAAAACCATGCAAAATCGCTATTTTTCTATACAAGCTATTTTCAAATTTTAACTCCAAAACCCGTTCAAAATACTTGGATGGGACTAGATAGTATGTAGTAAAAAGGAAATTTCAATTCAATCGACCATTCGGGAAATATTGGCAAAAGCTATGGATCAGGGGTTTGGACTGCTGAAAGAGTCGGAAAATCTAGCCCTGAATTTTAGTAAAATATGAAAAGAGACACTGTAGAAGCGACCAAAACTTTAAAGAATAACAAGATTCTAAACAGATTTTATAAGACTTTTTCAAATTTATCCCCTACATTAGTGTCTACCCCAGTCTTTAGAGAATAGGGTTAAAACAGTTAAACCGAAATAAAAGTCCATACAACGCTTAATATCTTTAATTTCTATGTTGCTTGGATAAAGCACCTCCCATGGATTATTCCATCAACTGGAATTTCTTGGCAAATATATATTACCGGTTTTATAGACGAAAAATAGTTTGCCATTCAATTCAATGGCGAAAAAATAATCGGGATCGAGCTATGATAAATCCGGGATTTTCCCACCAAAGACGATGAACAGTCACAGCTGCACTTTTTTTGCGTTTTTCCTGGTCATTTAAGCTGAATTATATTATGAAGACCCTTGAGGACATATTATATTCAATATTCTGGAGTTTCAAAAGGTCTACATCACGGACCCCATTGAAGAATCATGTAAAGAACCGCAGATGTTTACATTTTGAAAGAGAAAGTAGAACCTGTTGTACTCAGGTACTTGTTTGCATTATGGAGCATGGAGCTTTGCTGCAGGTATGTAGAATTAATAAACTAGTCTTTTGAATGAAATTATCTATTTAAAATTATAATTTTTTGTCTGGTTCAGTTTCTTTTGTAAATTTGCTGTACTTTACAATGGGTTACTCAGTATATATATGCAGTACAGTTATATTGACGTGATACTTGCCGGCATAATTTTATATTCATATAATGTCATGGTATATTGATCAAAGCTTGACATGCCATTTGACTATGATTTAAGGGGTTTCTAGGCATCGATTCGGGGAAGGGAGGGTTCCATTTGTACAAGATCCATCATCGCATCAGTATACCGTGTGTACGGAATGACGCGTACATGTGTTTACTATCCATTATTGGGACACTTTTTGAAACTTATTATTGATTTATTATCGGAATCCAAATTGAAAATGTTGTTCAAGACCCGTGAACTGGTGAAATACATGTACCTAGCTGTAGCCTTTTTAACATACTTTTACACATACAGTATACTAGTACTGCAAATGAGCAGAAATGCAACAATTCAGTATGGTCATTTTTGTCGACTAAGCATGATGTCATTTTGCTAGCTTTTAATTTCAACAATTTAGATTGTACATGTTGTAGTTACTTTTATTTCTGATCGACAATCTATTGTCAATTTTTAAGTATCAATTATCAAAAATTGAAGGGGTTTTACCAATAGAAAGACGGCAACTATCGTTACATCTCTAATGTGTGTGGACTGCACATCTTCTCTCTAGGTAGCCTTATACATGTTTATAGTTTAAATACATGTAATGTCTTATATATGTTCTTTTAAAGTTAGTCGGTCAAAACCTTTACTCGAGCTTGTGTTCTGACAATTTAGTTGAAAAAATGTACTGAATTCAAATAAATATTCATTTACATGTATTTTAGATTTAGTTTAATGTGTTAATCTGTTGACAGATCTGATTTGTCGATCACAAACTATGAATTTTTTTTTCCCTAAACATGCTAAAGCGAACTAATAGTTATTTAGAAATAGCTGAGGATGAATACATGCATCGAACAGGTCCATATTTTTCTGGACATGTCCCATAGACCAGTTTCATTTTACATATGGCTAAACTTACATTTATATCTATAAACACGTATGTCAAAACCGGACATCCCCTCTTCCGTCCTCACAATTGTCACAGAATTAAATAATGTCAAATATTGTGATGTCAGGTCTTAGTGAGCATAAAAGTCAAGTTGAATGCAATAATAAGAAAAATATAAATAGCCTATTACATTTTGTACATTTATATAACACTTTTATAAAACTTCTAGCATATAATGATTGTTTTCATGCCAGAGAAGTGTTAAGGAAACATCTTGCCAAAATTATATGTAAGGAACTGTTCAGATAAGGACTCGATTGATTTAGGCTTGAAATCACCTGATTATTTCTTGTTCACTGTCTTACCTATTTAAATAAATTTGGTTGGGATAAAAATGAATTTACTGAAATTAAGCATTTTGAAATTTTGAATTTTTAGGGCACATTTAACACATTATCTGAACATCTATATACATGTAGATAGCACATGATTGTATGACTGTCATTGAAAATTTGATACCCACAAAAATTAAATTATTTTACAGTATCCCATCTGTCTTCTTTTCAGCTTTGCAGTTACATACTAGCAGCCTATTCTGCACTTACAGCTTACTGAAAGAGTGGGTTGAAAGAATTTGAGGACATTTAACAATTATACCCAATTTTGCAAGGTATATATTCAGCAGGTATTTTCAATCATGTTAATTGGCCTGCAAACTAGAGTGGCATACATGTATGCATGGCATATATATGAAGGATCATCCTTTTGGTGACAATAAACAGTAATCTTCATTACGTCATCCTTTTATGTGCACACTTCACTTCATACAATATAATACAAGCCTATCATAGTATTTATCATATTTATACAATGTACAGTAACAGTTATGTTACATGAAGAATATTCCCATAATCTTCAGAATACCATACTGATTTTAATGACACCTCATATATATGTATATACATGTATATATATGACACAATTTCAATTTTAGATCCTTGCTAAACTCTACCAACTTAAAAAAAAACACCTAGAGCAAAATACCGCAAGATTAGAGGTTCTGCAAAATTATTTATTGAAGCCTTTGTATATCATGTACTTTCACTTTTATTTATGCACACACACACACACATATGCTTAAACTGTACGAGGTTTAATTATTACAAATAAAACACATCGGCAAATCTCAATTTCTTTTATAATTTCTCAAAATCATAGACATGAATCTTCTGTTCTGATAGTAATATAATTCAGGCTACTCAAATGTATTGTAATAAACTTAAAGTATGTTTATATTTATCTATTTTTAGATCACCACAACATCTTCAGCCTAGCTATGGAAATAACTGATACAACAAGAACATGCTCTACTTGAAATCTTGCATCATTTGAAAATATTCAGATTTATAGCGCAAGATCAGTATTACATGTCAAGCAAGAACAGAATTTATGAATGTATTGCACCGTTTACCAGTATTAGTATTGAATTTTACGAAGGAAGTGTGTGAGATAATTAAATCAAAATTAGATACTGAAGCACAAGTAGACAGTGATAATACAGACAATGAAAAAGGAGCAAAGAAAATTTGAATTTTCATTTGTCACTACATGTATGTCAAACTGTTACTGGATTTTGAAATAACTCTTAAACATGGTAAAGGAGAAAAAATTATACTATTATTATTAGCTATACTTATTAGCTAGCCCCTTAAGGATAGGAGAGTGTTATGTCATGCATAATCTTCATTTTGTATCATAATACTTCAACATGCTTTACAGGAGGAAAGCTGTTGTACCAAGGTGACCCAAGGTCATTCCTGAAAGGTCAAGTCATTTGATTTAGGATACAAAAAATACTGAAAATGTTACCTCTTTTCAACAGAAATTTAATCGATGTTGGTTTTTCAGTTTTCGACATAAAAGTCTACATGTTCACTGTAAGTTTATTGGTCAAACTTATTAATGCCAAAAATATATTTAAAGAATCACCACTCATGATCATTTCTGAAAGCTACTCAATATCAATTTCAGGAAACATTCCTTAGTCTTTCAGGTTTTCTTGTGATCTTGAATTGGCCCAAGAAATATAAGATTGAGCATTATTTTTTATCTGATAGTGACAAGATATTCATGAAAATATTTCAAATTAGTATTCCTAGTGACAAGGACTTAACTGAGTATCAATGGTTTTTAACTATATGACCTTGACCTGAATGTACAGGTAAATACTACATGTATGCAGGCAATATATTTTTATGTTCCTAAAAATCTCTAGTTGTTTACATGGTTGATTCAATATCTGAAATCTGTATATGTCTTTATTAAAATCTTTGTTTAAAATATTAAAATATTGCTGGGTTTTTTTTTTTCATCTTTATGTTGCTTCATTATGATATACGATTAGAATGGTCAATTTACTGCTTTGATTTGATTGATATCTTTGGATTCTTATGCTATGGTGCTTTCATAAAATACATGCATGATGTATATGGAATGGTCCTATCCTTGAGGCAATTATATGACCTTGGTATTGATATTTTATTAATGGTATGTCAAATTGAGGACTAAAATATTAGTCCGCAAAGTTACCAATTTCTGAAAATTAGCTCTATATTTTCTGATTTATATGAGATAGAGACTTCATATTTGGCAATTATGATCTATGTTGTAAGACCTTGAGATTGAGGTCAAGTAATAACCGTGACCTTGAACTTTGACCTAGTTTCAGCAAAGTTGTGTGTAAAAAATGTGCCTTCACGGGGTCAAATTTTCATGTTCTTGATTGCCCTCTACCGCATACATACATTGAATGCCGAGACATTCCATTTGATGGATAATTCTCTTGGATATGTCCTTTAGATCAAAAACACTGTTTATTTATTACATTGAATTTCTATTTTTAGAAACTAACCAAATTGTAAGAGTTATCTCTCTTTGAAAATTGCGAATTTTTCAATTTCTTTAGTATTGCTCATGAAGCTTTTATCTGGTACTAACCAATTCACTTATAGCCTTTGGAATTTTACTGTACTGCAAATGGAATTTTTGTTGACAAAATATGACAATTTCAGCTTGATTTTCACATATATTAGGTTATTTTACCAATAGGTGGCGCTGCACGCCAACTACTTACAAGAATTTGATTTTTTCATCATAAAAATTTCTAAAAGTCATTGTAGTAAATATTTATGATGAAAGAAATGGAAATTGAAGACCTTGCTTGTATAGCTATCTGCATGGTTTTCTCATAGACTTGCACTTAATGGATTCAAGGTCAAAAGCTTTTTAAAACTGCTTTAATTGATCAATTTATCCTAAATGAAGTATTATACATCAAGAGTTTGTCTCAATCCAGGTTTTTTATATATTCAGTGGTCTGATGAGCATAATGGTCCAAAAACAGCAATAAGCGGACGTAAAATTTCTAACGGTTTATGTCATAAAAAAATAAAATTCGAAGCTTTTCAATATTTCCTTGATATTTACCCAAATGAAATTCGAGATTTCACTTTATACTGAATATCTTAATTCATTTAGAGCAAAAACTTCATCAGTATAGACAAGTTTCAGAAAATTTTCGCCATTTTGCCTCCGTATACCCTATGAATAATAACGTAAAAATACTCAACAGTATCATATAAAAAGCAAATAAAACAATAAAATCAAGGTCAAACCATTCAAAAATGGTTGTTGATTTGTTGATATATTCTAATCTATAAGATCAATTGATTTGTAAAGAAAATTTTATATGTATCCATACAAATAGTAAAGATACAATGATATTCAACCCCCCCCCCCCCCACCATAAAAAAAATATATTTCAACCTATAGCATTTCACTGATATAGGTTTGCTACCTTAATATCAGTAAAAAAAAAAATACGAATAATTTTATGCATACACTGTCAGGCAATTTCATGGTAATGACCTTGATAATATTGAGCTTGATAACTCTTTTACGTGTACATGTATATAAAAAAAACTCAAACGCATTCTGAGATACATGTACAAGACGACACGAAGCATGATATCATTCCCTTGCCTATTAATAAAAACCTTGGACTTTTCATAGTGTCTCATTTTGAAATATTTTAGAATTTTTTCCACAAGTTTTCTTTCATTTTAACCTTTGAGCTTCAGCATTTGACCTTGAAAATTAATCAATTTTATCCAATCACCCAATCCATATAATAGTCATGGAAAATTGATGACGTCATCCGACTATTGGTCATTCTCTGCTACTAGATCCAATTGGTGAAAAAAATAAAATAAAATGATATAACCAATATATTTTGTCTTCATGTTGTTCATTATTATCATGATTATGTACAGAATTACATTTAGTGTTGTTCGATTACGTTATTTTAACAAGTTATAGCGGGCGTAATTTTTGTCATGCAATTCAAAAACCTACGGTAAAAAGCTTGACTTAATGTTTGATATGTTTTTAAGCAACAAATTATATTAATTTTTCCTTAAACGAGCTTCTCTGTGACCCCCGGTACTTTTAATACAGATATCCCCTTGACGCACGTGACATTGTAGTAATTCGTAGTAAAAGGACCAAGTGACCGTAGTTAATTGATTGAGTGCTCAGTGTTCTACTGTGACGAATACTCGTCAGATGTCATGTGATATTTTAGTTTAAATCCATATTTGGGACTTTCCTCGACCTGATTATTTCCAAGGCAGAAAAGGTTTATCGGAGTGTAAGTAGGATGTCTAGGTGTCGAATTCAAACTCCACTCTTTAGCAAGGCTGTCGAAATATTACTTTTTGCAGGTAAATATATACTTATCGGAGGCTTTGTCTGCTGGTGTGATGACGTAATGCTCTTGGAGGTAGGTCAGCTCAGTGATAACATCAGGGTCTTTAAAGATAGACTTAAATCTGGTGTTAACAGTTCCATGTAAGTAAAAGACAAAAGTAACCCTCTCATATATTTTATCCATTCGGAAAGGGTGTCGAGTGGTACATTCTCTTTCTTTGACCAACGTCTTGCATATTCCTCACGCAAGTCCATGATAATTTCGAAATTTTGGTTCCATGTAAAGAATTTACTTTCTCTGTATTTGGGACCCTTTTTTAACAATTCTCTCAACTTTTCGTTCTTGACTATAATTAAGGTCAACGGTAACAACATGTTGTTATTACAATTATGA